>JAGDQO010001117.1:0-258048 GCA_018342035.1 Solanum appendiculatum | reverse complement strand
AAGCCAAAACCAAATATTCAAAAAATTTCTAACCATTCAAAAACGAAAATTACAACTTGTATAAATAGAAAATAAAACCTAAACTAAGTAGGAAAAGGAAAACTAAGGAAATTTGGCTTAGGCAGTGTCGTCTACGGTTAGTGACCTACGACTCGTAGTCTGACCTATGGCTCGTAGGTTCCCATCGTCATCCAATAGTTAGTAAAATTCTTGAGGGTCACTTTCTACGGGCATGATCTATGGCTCATAGACCTTTGTACGGCCCGTCCTGATCTTCCGTCAACCAAGTATTGCAGGTCATCCCCTCTGAAGTTATCTACGATTTGTAGCAGGAACTACGACTCGTCATCGTAGTCCGTCATTCCATACTTAGCCAAATATTCAGGCACCTGAACCCACGACCTCAATCTACAGCTCATCCATAAAGTGACGGCTCGTAGATCAACTCGTACATCACCAATATTCCACTGCTGCAACACTTTGCTTCACCAATTGCTCAAAAAGCCTATTTCCTGTAAAATCACACAAAAATACCATCACATCGATCTAATAACAAAATGCTTAAGAGGCATGCAAAACCCTAAGTTTAATGCATCAAAAGTACCATAAATCCACGGTACATCAACACCCTCAACTTAAAATCATTGCTTGTCCTCAAGCGACACAACAAACTCTAAATGACACGTATGCATAAGCAACCCCGACTTCAAGCAATCACGCAACATTTTCTCAATCATCCTCTTTATTGATTTTCAACATAGTGCAAATTTCTTCATAGACTCAACAAGCTAACTCATGTGGATCAATATATGACATAGACAGACCAGTAGACATATACACATACACATACAACAATCACTAAGATACCGACTCTTCAACAATACTACTTGTGCCCTTACCACAAATAAATCCCTTTTTTTTCACACAGAATTTGACATTTTAGTTAGGGACTTAGTAACCTCTCACACTCAGAATGAATTTAGTATAGTTTGTGCTCAATACCATAGGTTTGGCCTTTTTTTCTCTACTTTGGCGTTCAAAACCTTTCGGCTAGAATCACTATAGGACTTTCTTTGGCTTGTAACGTAGGCTCAGGGTCAGGTATGGTACATTTGGATATTAAGTGACTTTACTGCCCCTCCTTGAAATCTTATTTGGCTAGTTACCCTCTTTTCAACCATTATTACATCATTCACGCTTTATGCCCTTCTTCTTATAATTCATTTAAGCTCGAGTGTGACTTCTGACTTGATCATCTTGTTGGAATCACCTGTTTCTTCATCTTCTTGTTTAAGCATTTGATTTTTTTGTTGCTCTTTTCTTTTTGTTTAGTCATACTTATTTTCATCTGCTTCACTCAATTTGCTTTCTTTTCTCTACACCCAACTCTTTTCATACGCTTTCTTTCTTGCTTTCCTTCATAATAGCCACCCTCAACTTAGACATTTAGTATGAGTTGAGGTACACAATATCCTAGGAAGGACCAGGGCCAAAATTTAGGTAACTTTGCAGTAGCCACCCTCAACTTAGGCTTTTAGCCTAAGTCGCGGTGCACAATGGCCAAGGAGGGACCAGGGCCAAAACAAAGTTTCACAATAGTATTAGCGAAGGTGAATTGGGTGTAAGAAAGAACAGTCTCTTTTAGGCTCAAACATTTGGATCGAAGGGAGCAATTTATCTTTTGGTTGGTTGTTTTTAAGCTTAAGTGGACTTCGTATTAACAATGGCCTATGATCATCTCCTAGTTTCCAGTTCAAATCACCTCAACAAGACCAATGGGGCAAGTTCTAGATTGGCACATACCATACGAATATTAAAATAGCCTCACACACACATGGAACCTTGTTGCAATTATTAACTCATCAATGAATCTAGTTAATGTTATAGCTTAAGTCATAGTGTCATATTGATATTTATCATGTCATACAAAGATCCTACACATTCAACTTATTAAATACATAGTCATAGCATAAATCAAAACATTTTGGAGGGATATCAATTTCATGCTTTAACACGCTTTACTTCCATATTACTTGTACACATTTGCAATCCTAAACATGCCGGTTCAACATAATTTAAAAAATTCCTTGAGGAAAAAGAACACAGGCAAGAAAACCCCAAGGAAGGATTTTGAGTTAAGTTACTCAGACTTCATGTCAACTCACAATCCATTCAACCCACCCCCACATAAAAAGCTAGTGCAATGTCCTCAGTGCACATGTAAAGTAAAAACATCGAGTGAGAAAAATTTGTGGCGCATAAGCGCTGAAGAGCACTCAAGAAGTGGGTGGGTCCGGTAGCCTGAAACCTGCTGGAGCATCTGGTAAGGCGCCCTCAGCAACTCCCTTAGTAGTAGTGTGCCCCAAACCATAAGCATCCGCAGCTACCTCCCGCAGTCTCTCCTCTCAGCTGCTGCTCTGCTCTGGACTACCTCTTGGCAGTCTCCAGTGCCCGTGTCTCTCTCTTGTGGGCTCGCCGCGCCTCCTCTGTGTCTATATCGATGTCCTCACCAGTTCAGACGTGCTTCCCCGCCATCTGGGAGGAATCAGTAGCCTGCTACGCGGCACCAAACAGTGCATTAGGCACTATATCATCAGCATCGACCTCTGGGGCGGGAGCCGGAGAAGCAGTGTCGACGGTAGCCAAAGCTGTAAAGTCAGCACTGAGACTAGCCAACTCTGTCTGGACTGCAGAAAGATAAATCATAGGCCTAGGCTGGGACCTCTCCATCATCCGGCTCTCAAAAGCATCAGTGTGCCAGTTCATTGCCTGTATCTTAGCGTCCACCATCCGCTCTATCCTCGCCTCCGACTCTTCCACCGACTTCTGTATCCAAGGCTTTATCTGTTGCAACAGGGCTGCCATTTGTGCCTTTAACCTGTTGACTCTTGCAATCGGAAGTAAGGCCTCCCCTGTAGGAGTGGGAGCACAGGGTGTAGACATGGTGGAACCTGAAGCTGCGCACGGGGGATTAGACCCCTAGGGCTCCGTAGTAGGAGCCAAAAAAGTGTCTTCATAAGCCTGCTTGAGGGCTAATGCCTCGCCCATGGGCGGTAAATCAGCCTTAATACCCCTGCGTGGTACTGTGGGGTTGGTGTCATGTCAGATAAGACCATTATCCATGATCTTAGTCACCTCGATGTAAGAATCTCCAAAATATACCAGTACGGTTGACTAGCGACACAATCTGAAAATAAGTCAAGGGAAGGGCAAGGTCGTCGTCTTTTGAAAATCCCTCTCATGAATCTCGGAGATGATTACACTGGCAAAGTCGATATCATGCCCTGCCATTAAGCACGCTACCATCACTACACGCTCCCATGTCAATTGGTTTTCCACCATCACAGGGGACAACCTAGTACGAACTATAGACCAATGAAACTTTGCCACAAAGTTCAACGTGGCCTTCTTGATCGGAAGGGTCATATCCCTGACCCACTCAGTATGGACACCCTGGTCCGCGATATAACCTGCCACCCACTTAAGCAGTGACTCCCCCTGCTCCTATCACACATTGCTGCTTTGTTTAGGACCATTTGCATTCTGTAATCTAATTCAGCGATGTTAATGGACTGAACATGTGAGGGGCCGTAAATAAAACGACAGAGGGTGGCCTTTGATATGTCGACGGGAATATCCCAGAAACGAGTAGAAAGGAGCAGAGGGTGCTCCAATGCCTTTGCCCCCGGGGTAGATTCAGTTTCACCGTGGCTGCATAGGATGCGTAGAACTCACGCACCATGATTGGACTATACCGATTCAACTTCTCAGCCATCCACTCACATCGGTGTCATTTAAATAGCTCATGTATCTGAGGAATGGTGTGGAGGCTGCCTGTAAGTACCCGCCGCTCCTCTTCAATCTGCCGAGTATGTTTATGCTGGGCATTCTGGCAGATGGCCTTAGTATAAATTAGAAACATTCCCGGTACACACTATAAGTTGGGATCACCTGCGACTATAATAGGGTGTTCCTCTACGAGTTCAGCATCACCCGAATCAGAACCAGAAGCAGAGCTGAAACAAGACCCAGACTCTGAGTTAGAGCCCAGCTCGGACTGAGCTGCAGGCTGGGGGCTAGGGGCAGCTCTATGTGGAGTGTCATCCCCATCCCCACTCAAACTCTGCACTTCCTCTTCAGACTGGGAAGTGGCATTTTCATTATCGGATATCGATCCCTCCATCGTCGTGACTATAGCCAACTAACTGGCTTGATGCCGAGTCATGCGGGGCGACTTGGGGGAACCATCCCCCAAATGAGGGTCATACTCGGACCCATACACTCATCCTCGAATTTGTCAACAATAAGTCTTCTCTGGGCCGAACGTGCTGTCGAGGTGCCCTTGCGTTGGTACTGCCGAGTGATATTTGGTGGCATCGTACCTGTGAAGCCATGTTAGTACCTAAACATGCAAAGGCAAAGCAAGAAAGAGACCGGAAAAAGAAAAGAAAAATTAATTTCGTAACTGCTTCTTTTTTGGTTACCTACGGGAAGTACTTACGGGCAGTATAAAGGTCTATGGACCGTAGGTCCTTACAGTAGATGAGGAAGTCCAATGTTAGGTTTATGAAGTTTGAGTGATGGTCTGCCAGGACGGTCTGTCAATGAACCTACGATATGTAAGTCAAACCGTCAAAAATAACTTAGGCTGCAAATGGGCACTACAAACTGACGGGGGTGACCTACGATCTGTAGGTTGCCCTACGAGCCGTAGGTCATGGTCGTCGACCATAATAGTGTCAGATTCAAACAAAACAATACCCAAGCAGAACTATACCACTAAATCACAACTAGAACATGCCTTTCAACATATATTAGTGTTATTCTTTCATTCCTAAGGCTACAATTACACAGTTAAGTTCAGGACCATAGATTATATTGAAACCCTAAGTCAGGAACACAACTAGAAACAATTCAGACATAATTCACATCAAATTTCACAATACCCATAACCCTATCATCCCATGGGTAATTTTAAACTAAGCAAACTCACTCTACACATATAAATAATACCCAAGGTCAAGGACGAATATCAATTCCAACTTTAAATTTACTTACAAACAAAAAATTAGTACCTTCAGTGAAGTATGAAGGTGAGGGAGATTGCTATATGCCTTAACCACGTACTAAGATGACACTGGACCCGCGAAGTGATAATTTAGAGAAAAAAAGGGAAAGTGAGATGGGAAAAAAATTAGAAAAAGGGGGAAATATGGAAGTTGGGGAAGACGAATAGATATCTAGGGCGGGGGGTGATTGAAAGGGTGCGTTGGGGAGTGGGATGGGACAAGTTAACCAAATTTGGGAAGGGGAGAATGTTTCCAACGGTTGGGGGTGAAAGAGGGAAATGGGGGATGTTTGAAAATGAGGAGTTTATATGTAATAAATCACGGGTCAGGTCAAGTTTTAAAAAATGACTACGTCTACGGTTTCCCGTCTACGGGTCGTACATGGTTGTACATGCCGTAGTTTCTGTCCGTCACTACTCCCAACACTTAATGAAATTTTGAAACATACCTGGGGTCTATGATTGCAGACTACGGTTCATCGATTTACATATGGTTCGTACTGTGCAATCGTAGACTTAGAGTTGCAGCTGCTTTTGGACATCAAGGTCTACGAATGCCATTTACGGTCCGTCGTTTTATTGACGACTCGTCGATGGGACCCGTAGACCCTTCTGCACTTCAAATTCATCCAGATTTTTATTACTCTCCTGCACATGTGATAAACATTAAGACTTCCTTTCAGCTTTTTCTTGACTCTTTTTGGACACGGACCCTATACTACCCTAGTCTAGCCAATACTAAGACTCACCAAAACATAAAACTAAAAAAAAAGTCTATAATGCAGAAAATCACTAAAGACTCCTAAATTGGCTAGATGTTACAGCTTGGGTTGCCTCCCAAGTAGCGCTTGATTTCACGTCATGGCACGATGCAGATCTCGTGACTACTCAGACTTCATCAAGACTCCATTGCTCAATCAACTCGTTGACCTCTTCCAAATGGCCTATATAGAGTTTGATCCTCTTGCCATTTACTTTGAATTTTGTGCCTTCCTTCTTCTCGAGTTCAACTGCTCCATGTGAGAATACTTGGACGACTCTAAATGGTCCCGTTCACTTTGACTTGAGTTTGCTAGGGAACAATCGCAACCTTGTGTTGAACAGAAGTACCATATCATCGGGAGCAAAAATTCACTTTTTGATCATTTGATCATGGTACTTCTTCATCTTATCCTAGTACAAGGTAGAACTTTCTTATGCTTTTAAGTGAAACTCATCCATCCTGTTCAATTCAATCAACCTTTGGCTTGATGCAGCATCCCAATCAAGGTTCAACTTCTTGAGTGCCCACATCGCCTTATGCTCTAGCTCTACAAGTAAGTGACATGATTTCCCAAATACAACTTGGTAAGGAGACATACCTATGGGAGTTTTGAAAGTAGTGTGATAGGCCCATAGAGACTCATCAAGCTTTCTTGACTAATCAGTTCTGCTTGCATTCACAGTCCTTGCTAGTATTTGCTTGATTTCTCTATTGGACACTTCAACTTGCCCAGTAGACTGCGGATGATAAGGAGTTGCTACGCTGTGACGAACACCATACTTTTCAATCAATGCCTTGAACAATTTGTTACAAAAGTGGGAACCTGCATCACTAATTATTGCCCTCGGTGTACCAAACTTGGAGAAGATATTCTTTTTCAGAAATGCAGTGACACTTTTACCTTCATTGTTTGAAAGCGCAACAGCTTCAACCCATTTGGACACATAGTCAACCGCTACAAGTATGTACTTCATCCCATTCGAACTCACAAACTGACCCATAAAATCAAGGCCCCACACATCAAAGAGTTCAATTACTAGTATTGGGTTCAATGGGAGTTCTTGCTTTCTTAAAATACCTCATTCTCTTTGGCATCGATCACAAGCCTTGCCGAAATCATGGGCATCTTGGTGAATTGTAGGCCAATAATACCCATATTGCAAGATCTTATGAGCAGTCTGGATACCACTATGATGACCACCAACAGGAGACGAATGACAAGCTTCCAATATACTGATCATCTCTACCTCGGGCACACAGTGACGGATAATCCCATTAGCACAAGTACGAAACAAGTAAGATTCTTCCCAAAAAAACTTCTTCACATCAGACATGAATTTCCTTCTTTTGTGGAATGATAAATCTGAAGGCACCACATCGCTTGCCAAGTAATTGGCGAAATCTGCAAACAAGGGGATTAGATCAAAAGAAGCAGCCAATACCTATTCTTCTGGGAATATATCATCAATCTCGAGTCCATTTTCTAGCTTCAACATAGCTTCTTCATCTAATCTTGACAGGTGATCAGCCACTTGATTTCCTGTACTTTTCTATCTCGCACCTCGAAGTCAAATTCTTGCACGTCAATGAGAATGATCCGTATGCACAATTAATTTAGTGCCCAGCAGATAGGATCGAAACTTCTCAAAGGCAAAAACAACTGCAAGCAATTCTTGTTCAGTAACCGTATATTCTTTTGAGCAACATTTAAGGCTTTGCTCGCATAGTATATGGGATGAAGAATCTTCTCATGCCTTTATCCCAAAACTATGCCAAGTGCCACCCAGCTCACATCACACATAACTTCGAACAGTTGTCCCCAATCTGGTGAAATAATGATGGGTACAAAAATCAGCTTCTTTTTCAACTCTTCAAATGCTTTCAAGCAAGCATCATCAAATACAAACTTTGTCTCCTTTTTGAGCAATTTGCACAATAGGTGTGCAATCTTCGAGAAATCCTTAATGAACCTCCGATAGAAACCTGCTGCCCTAGAAAACTTCTAACACCTTTTATGGAGATGGGTGGGGGTAACCTTTCAATTACCTCGACTTTTGCTCTATCAACCTCAATGCCTTTTTGTGAGATTCTATAGCCCAGAATGATTCCTTCTTTTACCATGAAGTGACATTTTTCCCAGTTTGGCACAAGGTTGCACTCTTCACATCGACTCAGCACTTCACCTAAATGCATTAAACAATCATTAAAAGAGTTACCAACTACAGAAAAATCATCCATAAATACCTCAATAGTGTCTTCCACCATATCAAAAAATATAGACATCAGGCAACGTTAAAACGTCGCCGGTGCATTACACAAACCGATGGCATTCGTTTGAAAGCGAGTGTCCCGTATGGACAAGTGTAAGTGGTCTTCTCTTGATCCTTCGGGGCTATAGAAATCTGATTGTAACTCGAATATCCATCTAGAAAATAGTACCATCCTTTTCTGGCTAGATAATCTAACATTTGGTCTATGAACGGCATTGGAAAGTGATCTTTCTCGGTCCATGCATTTAACTTGCGATAATCCATACAGACTCTCTATCCCGTGAAAGGTCTCATCGGAACGAGCTCATTTTTCACATTTGGGACCACAGTGATTCCTCCCTTCTTTGGCATGCATTGGACTGGGCATACCCAACTACTATCAGCAATCGAGTATAGTACTCCAACATCTAAACCACTTGATGATTTCCTTTTTTACAACTTCTTGCATTTGTGGATTCAGCCTTCTCTGGTGCTCGACACTTGGTTTGTAGTCTTGCATGAGTTGAATTTTGTGAGAGAAAATTACCGGTGGAATGCCAATGATATCAGCAATCGTCCATCCAATCGCCCTTTTGTATCGCTTCAGCACCGAGATCAAAGCTCGTACTTGCCCTGCATTCAAATCAGTCGCAATAGTTTCAGGCAAAGTATCATTTGGGCCCAAGAAAGCATACCGAAAATGGGATGGGAAAGTTTTTAGCTCCAACTTCGGGGGTTCATCTATTGATGGTTTTGCAAGTGGAGTGTCTCGATTCTTCAAATTCAAGTGAAGCCTCCTAGGTGGACGACGAGGGCAAACACCATTATCAAGGGCAGTAACTAGTTCATCAAACTCCGCAATACCATCGCCATCAAAATTCATGATGACAGTCGCTAATGCTTCAACACCTAGTCTTTCCTCAATGGACACCTCTGGCTTCTCCTCATCGACTTGGTCTACTACTAACACTGAGTTAAGCTCATTTTTATGCTTCATGGATTTGCAGATGTTAAATGTCACCTCTTCATTGTTCAACTGAAACTTCATCTGCCCATTTTTCCAAGTCTACCAAAGCGCGTCCCATAGCAAGGAACGGTCTACCCAGGATTATAGGCACTTCGAAATCCACCTCTCAGTCTAGAATCACAAAATCCGCCAGAAATATGAATGCTTCTACTTTCACCAAGACATCATGGAGCACTCCTATTGGTTTCTTCACCGTCCGGTCAGCCATTAGTAGCCTCATTGCAGTCGGCTTAGGGGCTCCCAAGCCCAGTTTCTTGAACACTAACAACCCTCTTTTTGGTCACTAGATCTTTCATGAACTTCGCATAACCGATCATCTGTTCTAACGCTTTAATCAAAGGGACATTAATAGACAACTGTTTTAACATAGAAATAAATTTTTGATACTTCCCTTCTTCCGTCTTCTTAACCAACCTTTGTGGAAAGGGAGGTGGAGGTCTTGGCATAGGAATGACCTTTTTCGTAATTTCAGCCTCCTTCTCATTTTGATCTTTGGGCAGTTCTGCTGCCTCTACTTCATTTTCATCAGGTTCTTTCGCACCTTCCACTCAAGTGGACAAAGGAGGGTCAACAGTCTGCTTTCCTACTCTAGTAGTAACTGACATGCAATGCCCATCATTCTTCGGATTTTGAATAGTATTTCTAGGAAGTGCTTCTTGTTGGCGCGGATTTGCATTTGAAGATAGTTGGCTCAATTGCTGCTCAATCCATCTAATTGATACTGCATGTGACTCTACTTTTTGGCCAATGCCAGATAGGTCATTACGCATCTCCTTTACGTTGTCATCCAAAGAGTCAAACCTCTTCATCATCTTATTCATCATATCTTCGATGCGACCCATGCTTGATCCTCCATCTCAGTTTCCTGGTGGGATGTACACACCACTTCTATAATTCCTGTTGGTATACCCGTTCCTGTTGTAGTTGTTTTCACGATTGTAGTTCCCGTCGCGGTTATACTGTCCTTCCCGATTGTAATTACTATAGTTCTGACCTTGATTTCCTTGACCTTGGCGCCAACTACCTTGATTGGATCCTTGGGCGTTGGTCCGAAAACCCCCCGGTTGCTCGTTGACAAGATTCACATCCTCCTCATATGTGTACCAATCAGTTGGTGGTGTATTCTGGTGATATTGGACTGCATTAACTTTCTCCGCATTACCACTTACATGTTTTGGCACCAAGCTTCACTCCATTCTTAGTTGCGCCCATTCTTCACGAAGATCATCATTGGACGGATTTAGTGTAGCTTGTATTGAAAAGGTGCTCTTTGAAGTAGATGATGCTCTAGTGCTCCATGCGTTGTTATTCTTCGATATCCTTTCAAGTTTTTTAGCAGTTTCTTGGAAGGTTTTTGCTCCGTAAGATCCACCTGCAATAGTATCAAACACAACCTTTTCATTATCATCTAGTCCTCAGTAGAAATATTCTTTGAGTGACTCATCATCTATGCAGTGGTTTGGCACAACCTTCACGCAACTTGTAAATCTATCCCAGGAATCACTGACTAACTCTCCATGTAGCGCTGCAAAGTTATTTAGTTTATCCTTAAGATTTAGCTTCTTCGATACTGGAGTATTTTTCGTGAAAAACTCGACGCAGTTCATCCCATGTGTAAATAGAGTTGTATGGGAGCTCATTCAACCATACAGTAGAATATCCTATCAAAGACAATGGGAATACACAAAGACCAATCACATCCATATCTAAGTTCGGCCTCCCTACACTACTCCTACATACGCTGGTAACCTTGGTCATATGAGCATATGAATCTTTCGATGTTAACCCAGCAAACAGTCCTCAGGATGTCAGCATCTGCATAAGGCTGCTGGTGAAAACAAATGTGTATCCGACTGGTAGAGGGGGAACAACTATGGCTCCAGTTGATCCTACCACATTATGATCAACCTCAAAGTGTCAGCGGGCATTGGGTGCAGGCTGGTTCTGCACTCAAACCTCTTGAAAGTTTCCAGGTGCGTCTATAGCTCTTGGAGGTTGGGCTCCTGGTACCTCTTGACGATCCTCTACGTCCGGATCATTCTCTTACCTAATTCAATGACCTGTTCCAGTCATTCTTCGCAGAGTCCTTCTTAATTCCAGGTCGTAAGGAGTCAGGGGAATGCCTTCACTTCGTGTATTTGGCATACAAAGGAATAAGACCTGGATAATTCAAAAACAAAATAAAACGTATAGAAATAATTGACTAAAGTGCAATAATGAAATTAGTCTAATCTAAAAGCCTTATTCCCCGACAACGGTGCAAAAATTTGATACGCCCAAATTACACCTCCCTAAAGAAGTATAAGCGGTTGTTATCAAAAGAAGAACCTCACAAAGGTTAGGGTCGATCCCATGAGGAATATATTGTTCAGACTTAGTCTAATTTATTGTTAATATTATGTTTAGTCAATTTATCTCTGAAAGAGGGGGGGTTTTTTTAAATAGAAACTAAAAGTATAATTGCTGAATGTGTAACAAAACAAGTAAACAAGTAACAAGGTTTGCAGTTTGTACGATCAATATAAGAATAAAACTAGGGCATATGTGTTCCCCACAAGTTCTTAACTCAGTAATCCTAATAATAGTAACTATTTCCTAGTGTTTAACATGCATAGTCGGTAAGTTAGGTACCCCTAAATGATTGGTACTCCAAATAGGAAATTTCACCATGCAACTTGGTCTATCTACGTGTGTTGCTTTACTAACCCTTAACTTTGACCCAGATAAGCCCTCTGTGTATGTGATTCAGGCCATAAGATAGCGGACTAATCAACGCTAAATCTCCATTGTTAAATCTATTTCCCATTCGTTACTTCCTTGGTCTTGCAAGTAGGAATAGGTAGAGTTCTAACGTTACGCACCGTTAAAAAGCATTCAAAACGAAGAGATTAACAAAAACATGCATAAACACTAATCAAGAATTACAATACCATCAGTTTTACGTTGTTAATTACTCATGGTTCCCACAACCCTAGTTGTGGATTTAGTTACTCATGCTTGAGGATTCACAATTCATATTCGGGTTTGAATAATAAATCATGAACTTACAGTTATAATAAATGAAATCCAAAATCTTGAATTGAAAAGCAAAAGCAAACTTTATACTCCAAACCTTAAGAAATGATTGCCACAAAGGTCGCAAAATAATTCCCAAAGTGAAAACCAAATATTTGAAAATTGTCTAACCACTCAAAAATGAAAATTACAACAGGTATAAATAGAAAATAAAACCTAAACTAAGTAGGAAAAGGAAAACTAAGGAAATTCGGCTTAGGTAGTTACGGTTGGTGACCTACGGCTCGTAGTCAGACCAACGGCTCGTAGGTTCACACCGTCATCCAGTAGTTAGTGAAAATCCTGAGGGTCACTTTCTATGGGCATGATCTACGACTCGTAGACCTTTGTACGGCCCGTCCTGCTCTTCCGTCAACCAAGTACTGCAGGTCATCCCCTCTGAAGTTATCTACGGTTCAGCATCTAAGGTTCAGCATCTACGGTTCAGCATCTACGGTTCGTAGCAGGAACTATGACTCATCATCTTAGTTCATTCGTTCCATACTTAGCCAAATCTTCAGGCACCTAAACCCACAACCTCAATCTACGGGTCGTCCATAGAGTGACGACTCGTAGATAAACTTGTACATCACCAAAATTCCACTGCCACAACACTCTGCTTCACCAACCACTCAAAAAGCCTATTTCCTGTAAAATCACAAAAAATACCATCACATCTAATAACAAAATGTATAAGAGGAATGCAAAACCCTAAGTTTAATACATCAAAAGTACCTTAAATCCATGGTACATTAGTCTCCTGTTGATGGTCATCATAGTTGTATCTGGACTGCTCATGAAATCTTGCAATGTGGGTACTATTGGTCCACCATTCACCAAGATGCTCATGATTTCTCCAAGTCTTGTGATTGATGCCAAAGAGAAGGAGGGGTTTTAAGAAGCAAGAACTCCCAATGAATCCTATACTGGTGATTGAACTCTTTGATATGTGGGGACTTGATTTTATGGGTCCGTTTGTGAGTTCAAATGGGATGAAGCATATACTTGTCGTGGTTGACTATGTGACCAAATGGGTAAAAGTTGTCGCGCTTTCAAAAAATGAAGGTAAAAGTGTCACCGCATTCTTGAAAAAGAATATCTTCTCCAGATTTGGTACACCAAGGGCGATTATTAGCGATGGAGGTTCCCACTTTTGTAATAAACTGTTCAAGGCATTTCTTGAGAAGTATGGTGTTCATCACAGCATAGCAACTCCTTATCATCCATAGTCTAGTGGACAAGTTGAAGTATCTAATAGAGAAATCAAGCAAATCCTTGTGAAGACTGTGAATGGGAACATAACTGATTGGTCGAGGAAGCTCGATGCTGCTCTATGGGCCTATCGCACTGGCTTCAAGAATCCGATAGGTATGTCTCCTTACCAACTTGTTTTTGGAAAGTCATGTCACTTACTTGTAGAGCTAGAGCATAAAGTGATGTGGGTACTCAAGAAGCTTAATCTAGATTGGGATGCCGCATCAAGTCAAAGGTTGAATGAATTGAATGAGCTGGATGCGTTCCGCTTAAAAGCATATGAAAGTTCATCCTTGTATAAAGAGAAAATGAAGAAGTACCATGATCAAAAGATCGAAAAGTGTAATTTTACTCCTGGTGATATGGTACTTCTATTTAACTCAAGGTTACGATTGTTTCCTGGCAAGCTCAAGTCAAAGTGGACGGGACCATTCAGAGTCGTCCAAGTATTTTCACATGGGGCAGTTGAACTCGAGAACAAGGAAGGAACAAAATTCAAAGGCAATGGCCATAGGATCAATCTCTCTATGGGCCAAACAGAAGAGGTCAACGAGTTGATTGAACAATGGAGTCTTGATGAAGTCTGAGTAGTCAAGAGATCTGTGTCATGCCGTGACATTAAATCAAGCGCAACTTGGGAGGCAACCCAAGATGTAAAATCTAGCCAATTTTAGGAATTTTTAGACTTTTTATTGAGTTTTATGTTTTATTGAGTCTTAGTATTCGCTAGATTAGGGTAGTATTGGGTCCGTGTCCAAAAAGAGTCAATAAAATATAAAAGAAAGTCCTAATGCTTGCTAAATGTGAGGGAATGTACGAAAAATCTGGAACACTATAAGTACAGAAGGTTCTACGATTCCCATCGACGAGTCGTCGTTCACTCGACAGACCGTCAATGGTATCCGTAGAACTTGATGTCCAAAAGCAGCTGCAACTTTAAGTCTATAGTTGCACAGTACGAGCTGTACACCCTTTGAAGGCCCGTAGTATGCAACCGTAGAGCCCAGGTATGTTTTTGAAATTTTGCTAAGTGTTGCGAGTAATGAAGGAACCCATCTATGGCCCGTACAATCATGTACGAATCGTAGACAGGTTTTCGTAGATTCAGTCGTGTTTAAACTAAATGAATCGACCCGCAATTTTTTTTAATAAAAATCGTTCATTTTAAATCCTCCCCCCATTTCCCCCCTTTCTTCAACGGTACACCCCCTCAAATCAAGTTTTATCCACCCTTTCACTTCACATACATCCCCTCCTAATTTCACCACCCACTGTATAACCATCTATCCTCCCATCTTTTTCTTCTTCCCCCTTTTCTAACTCTTTGTCTACATCTCCTTTTTTTTTCTTTCTTATTTTTCTCTATTTTCGAATTCACAAAAACAAATCGCTAGTTTGGAGTCTAGAAACTCGGGTGCTTAGAGTTACAATAACACACTCACACAACTTCAACTTCATAGTTCATTAAAGGTACTAATTTCTGGTTTAAAGTTTTAATTTGAAGTTGAAGTAGAAAATTGTTACTTGACCTCGGGTAGTAATTGTATGTGAAATTGACTCTAATAAATTCAAAATTACCCTTGGGATGATGGTATGGTGGGTGGTGTTAAGTGTTGATATATACATATGATGAATACCTTCTAGTTGTGTTCTTGACTTAGGGTTTCAATTCTTATTATTGATCATATACCTAATTGCATGATTGAAACCCTAGGAACGAAAGAATAACATGAAGTTGTGTTGAAATTCATATTCTAGAAGTAGTTTGGCACAATAAATGATGTATTTGTGATATTGGTTGATAATATTGTTTTGAGGTCTGACACAGTGGTGGTCGACGACCATGACCTACGGCTCGTAGGGTAACCTACGGACCGTAGGTCATGTCCAGTCAGTAAGTATTGTACACCAGTAGCCTAAGTTAGTTTTGACGGATTGATGTACGGACCATAGGTCATTTGATGGACTGACTTGTCGAACCGTCAATGCAACTTCAGAAACTAAAAATTTAACCTCCTCAGTTACGGTTAGGACCAACCGTCCGTAGATGCTTCTACAGCCCGTAAGTACTAACCGTAGGTACCAAAACAGTAGCAATCTAAATTTTTCCTTTTTCTTTTTCTTTTTCTTTCTTCTTTTCTTGGTTTTCCTTTACATGTTTAGGTACTAACATGGTTTCATAGGTACCATTCCACCAAAGGTGACTCGGTAGTACAAGCGTAGGGGCAAATGCACTGCACCTTCATCCTGGCAAAGGATTATTGATGAGGCTACAGATGACGAACGCAGTGGTTTTGAGTATGACCCTCCTTTGAGGAATGACTCATCCAAGTCTCCTAGAGCAACTCGTCAGCAGGCCTAGCAGTTGGCCATTATCTCAGTGACGAATGGATCAACATCCGATAGTGATGATGATGCTTCCTAGACTGAGGAGGAAGCATAGAGTTCGAGTAAGGGTAGGGGAGAGTCTCAGCCAAGAGATGCCCCCAGCTCCCAGGCTGCAGCTCAGACCGAGTTCGGCTCTGACTCAGAATCTGCTTATGCTTATGCTTTAGGTGACATAGAGACTGAAGTGGAACAACCTATACAGGTTACGGGCGAGCCCAATTTGTGGTGTGTTCTGAGCATGTTCCAGATTTATAATGAAGTTATCCACCAAAATGCCCAGAACAAACATGCCCGGCAAATTGAGGAGAACAATGGGTACTCACAGGCAGCCTCCATACTATTCCACCTATATATGAGCTATTTCGGTGGTACGGATGCGAGTGGACAGCTGAGAAGCTGAGCAGGTATAGCCCAATTATGGTATGGAAGTTCTATCCATCATATGCGACCACAATACAAAGAGACATGCCCTTGAGGGCAAAGGCATTAAAGCAGCCACCACTCCTTTCTACACTTGTACGGGATATTCCCGTAGATATCTCTGAGAACACTCTCCGCCATTTTGTTTACGGTCCCTCTCACATTCAGCCGATTAATATGTCTGATTTTGATTATAGGATGCAGCTGGTCTGTAACAGAGTGGCTATGCGGGACATGGCACTGAGAGAGAGCCTACTCTGATGGGTGGTCGGTTACATTACTGACCAAGGGGTCAACGTAGAGTGGGTCTGAGATATGACCCTTTCTATCAAGAAGGCTATGTTGAACTTCACGGCCAAATTTCAGTTGTCCATAGTTCGCACTAGGTTGTCCCCTACGATGGCGGACAACCAATTGACTTGGGATAGAGCGGTGATGGTTGTGTGCTTGATGGCGGGGCACGAGATTGACTTTGTCCGGATGATTATTGCTGATATTCATGAGCGGGCCTTTCAAAAGACCACCACATTGCAATTTCCCTACCTTATATTCAGACTATGTCGTGAGGCGACTGTGCCAATCTATTTTAGGGGTGCTTACGTTGAGGTGACGAAGACCGTTGATATCGGTCTTATTAGAGATGAGGTGAACCCCACAGCACCACGATGGGGTATCCAGATTGACTTACTACCCATGGGAGATGCATTAGCCCCCAACAGGCTGATGAGGACACTATCTCGGCTCCTACTACGGAACCCCAGGGTCTATTTCCCTTCCTCGGTTTCATGTTTGGCTGTGAGCACAGCACGTGCTCTCACTCCTACAGGGTCAGCCATGCTTCCACTAGCCCGATTCGTCCAATTGGAGACATAAATTGCTACTCTCCTACAACATATTCAACCATGGATGCAAAAGGTCATCGAGGAATCAGAGGCCCGAACTACACAGACCGTTGAGGTAAAGATACAGGTGGTGTACCAGAGGATTGATGCTTTCGAGATCCAGATAATGTATAGGTTTCTGTGTGTGCCCACTATTGACTTAGCTACTTTCAAGACAGAGTTGGACCAACTCCAGGCTGACAGTAATGCTTTGGCTACTATTGAACTGTTGCTCCGAAACCTGTCCCGGAAGCTGATGCTAGAGACGTAGTGCTTAATGCACTGATCGGGGCTGAGGGGCAGTTTACTGACTCCTCCGATGCGATAGGGAAGCGCATGTAGACTAAGGATGACACTGCTATAAGCCCAGAGGAGACGCGGCGAGCCCGCAAGAGGGAGAGATTGGTGCAAAAGGCTGTTCAGCGCCAATCCATACTAGATGAGCAGTTGAGATCGGAGCGTATGGGAGAGTTAACTGCGGGAGCTTCAGGCTCGGGGCACACTACTGATGGTGCACCCTAGACTACTACTGAGGGCGTTACTGAGGGAGCCTCACATGATGACCCAGCGGGTTCCGGGTGACCGAACCCACCCGTTTCTTGATTGGTCTTTGGTGCATACACGCCACAGGTTTTTCTCACCCGATGTTTTTTAATTTTACTTGTGCATTGAGGGAATTGCACTACACTTTTATGTGGGGGTGGGGTGAATGGATTGTGAGTGTTGGGGTGAAGTCTGAGTAACTCAACTCACAATCCTTCCTTGGGGTTTTCTTGCCTTTGTTCTTTTTCCCCAAGGAATTGTTTTAATTTCTGTTGAACCAGCATGTTTAGGATAGTAAATGTGTAGAAGTAACATGAAAGTAAAATCATGATGGCAATAAAACATAAAAATTGACATCCCTCCAAATTTTGATTTGTGCCATGTCTTTGAATTTGATAAGTTGAATGTGTAGGATCTTTGTATGATATCATAGTAATCGATAAAGACACTATGACTTAGGCTATGACATAAACCAGATTCATTGATGATTTAATAATTTCAACAAGGTGCCATGTGTGTGTGAGGTCATTTGTACATTCATATGGTACGTGCCAATCTATAACTTGCCTCGTTAGTCTTGCTAAGGTAATTTAAACCAGAAACTAGGAGATGATCATAGGCCATTGATTGATAATGAGTCCACTTAAGCTTAAAAACAACCAACCCAAAGGAAAAATTGTTCCCCTCGATCTAAATGTTTGAGCCTAAAGAATACCATTCTTTCGATACACCCAATTCACCTTCCCTGATAATTTTATGAAACTCTGTTTTGGCCCTGGTCTCTCATTGGACATTGTGTACCTCGACTTAGGCTAAAAGCCTAAGTTTTGGGTGGCTACTGCAAAGTTGTACCTTAATTCTGGCCCTAGTCCTTCTTAGGACATTGTGCACCTCAACTCATATTAAACATCTAAGTTGAGGGTGGCCATTATGAAGGAAAGCAAGAAAGAAATGGTATGAAAATATTCGTGTGTAGAGAAAAGAAAGAAAAAAGAGTAAAAGTGTTGAAAAGGGTGTGACTGAACAAAAAGAAGCAAAAGGAATGAAAAAGCTTAGACAAAAAGAGGAAGAAAAGATGAATCAAACAAGATGATCAAGTCAAAAGTCACACTTGAGCTTAAAAGAATCAAAGAGGAAGAGCATAAAGCATGATGATGTAAAAATTGGTTGTAAAAGAGGTCAACTAGCCAATGTAAAGTCAAGGAGGGCATAAAAGTCACTTAATATCGAAATATACCACACCTGACCCTGATCCTACGTTACCAAAACTCGCATTAAAAAGAAAGGTCACGAACCTCAACAAAAACTCGCATTTACTAAACTTTGCAAAGAGTTGTTGGTCCTTAAGAACTTACAACACAATCCTCAAATGATTAGTATGCTCATCCTCACTCCTTGAGTAAATCAAAATATCGTCGATGAATACAATCACAAACATATCTAGGTATTGTCTAAATACCCTATTCATCAAATCCATAAATGTAGCCAGAGCATTTGTCAATCAAGTGACTTTACTAAGAATTCATAATGGCCATATCTAGTCCGAAAAGCTGTCTTCAAAATGTCATCTTCCTTCACCCTTAATTGGTGATAGTCAGACCGAAGGTCAATCTTGGAAAAGTAACTCGCTCCTTGAAGTTGGTCAAACAAATCATCTATCCTTGGGAGAGGATACTTATGCTTAATAGTAACCTTATTCAATTGCCGATAATCAATGCACATGCGAAGAGAACCATCTTTCTTTCGAACAAACAAAACCGGAGCACCCCATGGAGAGATACTTGTTCGGATGAAGCCCTTATCCAGTAAGTCCTTTAATTGATCCTTTAATTCCTTAAGTTCTGCTGGAGCCATTCGGTAATGAGGAATACAGATAGGTTGCGTATCTGGGAGAAGATCAATACCAAAGTCTATTTCCCTTTCGAGAGGTTCACCAGGTAAATCATCAGAAAACACTTCCGGAAACTCATTAACAACGGGGACCAACTCAAAGGTAGGGGTTTGGGAATCCATATCACTCACCCTAACTAGATGGTATATGCAACCCTTAGAAATCATCTTTCTAGCTTTAAGACAAGAAACAAACTGACCCTTAGGCATAGAATTTCCCCCTTTCCACTCTAGGATAGGCTCATTTGGAAACTGAAACTTGACCACTCGGGTTCTACAATCAATGGAACCATAAAAAGAGTGCAATCAATCCATCCCAAGAATAACATCAAAATCTAACATATCAAGCTCTACAAGATCAACATGAGTGACTCTATGGGGTAAGGAGATGGGACAATCTCAATAAATTCTCTTAGCCACAATAGATTTACCAATAGGAGTAGAGATAGAAAAAGGGTCTAACAACACATTCGGAAGAATATCAAACCTCATAGCCACATATGGCGTCACAAAGGATAAGGTGGCACCGGGATCAAGCAAAGCATAAATATCAAAATAGAACACTTTCAACATACCAGTAACCACATCGGGAGAACCCTCTTGCTCATGACGAGTCTGAAGTGCATAACATTAGTTTTGCTTTGGAGCACTTGAACCTGAACCACTAGGCGGAGCTTGCTTGCCTTCTCTTTCCTTAGCCGTAAGTAATGGACAATCCCTTATCTTTTGGCCACTCTTACCACAACCATAGCAACCATCCATACTGGCTAAGCATTTACCATCATGATTCCTTCCACACTTAGCACAAGTAGAAAATGAAGATCCACTACCATTTTCTCCTTGAGGTTTAGGGTTAGACACCCTATTTTTGTTGAACTTAGGAGGAGCATTGGAGGAACCTTGACCGGAAAACTTTTGTCGGAACCTAGAATGGCCATGTCCATCGGACCTTGAATGTGAGAAGTCACCATCACCGGTCTTAAACCTCTTCGCCTCCCTAGGCTTTTCCTTAAGCTTCTACTCTTATATTTGTTGAGCATGCACCATTAGGCGAGAAATGTCCATATCATTGATAAGCATGGCGATCGGGATTCCTTAACCACCATTTCAAACACACCCGAAACAAACTTACTCATCCTTGCCCTAGGATCAGCAACCATAGTAGGAGCATATCTAGACAATTGTGTGAACTTCAAAGCATACTCCTTTACACTCATGTTTCTTTGACGAAGGTTGATGAATTCAAGTACCTTTGCCTCCCTCATCTAAAGGGAAAAGAACCTATCAAGGAAAGCAACCTTAAACGTTTCCCAATCAAGAGGACCCGCATCAGCCGTCCTCTCACTCTTCCATTATTCAAACCACACTTCAGAAACACCCTTAAGTTGATAAGCAGCCAACTCCGCCTTTTCCACCAGCGTCACACCCATGATAATTAGTACCGTGTACACCTCATCAATGAACTCTTGAGGATCTTTCTCAACCTTAAAGCCATGAAACTCTGGAGGATTCATTCTAGTGAAGTCCCTCACTCTAGATGCTGTCGTACACATTTGGGTTCACGGGGGCAACAACCTCCCTATTGGCTTGAGCTAAACCTTGAAAAGCAGCCCTAAACTCCGCATTGGTTACTTGTTCCGCTAAAGGGTCAGCCGAAACTTGAGGAGCTTCTTGAGGAGTTTCTTGTTCCACATTCTCGTCCGCATTCCTCCTAACGTTTGCTCTTTGAGGGGCCATATCCTAAAAAGCATCGGATAGGGATTAGGAGAAAGGACATATAGAGTTACACTCTATTGCACGACTTAGAGTAATGAAAGAAGTGGAACTTCCTAAACATCTTATAGCCTCTCATTCATAAATGTGGCGTGCTTCACACTCATGAACAAGACTCTACTCGACGTGACTTATGAGACATCCTAGTACCTTTCTAAACCTTATGCTCTGAATACCAAGTTTGTCACGACCCAAAGTAGACCCTAGACATGAAATGTCATATAAGACCCCAAGAGGCCCTATACAAGCCACTTAGCATACATCATACAAGATAATAGAAAATCAAGAGATTTAAAAAGATAATTTCAAATCATAAGAGTTTATCAAATGTAGCGGAAGTCTAACATAGTCTCAAAGCCATCTAGTACATCAAGAGTGATCGGGACGTAACCCGTACATCACATACAATATTGAAAGGAAGTAAAGACAATAAGCAATAAAGTTCGGTCCTCGAAACATGAGGACTCACCAATCTTCAATGTCTACTAAGGCAATCTCTAGCCACGGGTGGATGGAGAGGAGTCGTCACGCCCTAACATAGCGAAACAATGTAGGCTCTGCATGCGTTAGTACAAAAATGTACCAAGTATGATAGCAATCCATAGAGTTATTAAATCGTGCTAAAAGGGACATTTCATGTCATGCAAAGACCAAGTTAAAACCATAAAATAAGAGGTTAGAAAACATCATCGTATTCATGGTCAATGCAAGTAAAACTCATCTTTGAGCACTTGTGAGATACTTCTTGAAGTAACCTTACTTCATCATTATTGTGGGAGGAAGCCTTAACCGACATAGAGACCATGTGAGCTATAACATGGAATCCGGTGTCTGCCCCTTACTGAAAAGGTGTGTCCTACTTGCCAAGGTAAGACCATGAACTTCTAGCTTACGTGGATCCACTATCTAATGTTTATCTAAGACAATAATCCTATGGGGGCACATAGGTATGGGATAAGGAGATTGTTACTATAAACCCGGCCTCAAACTACGGGAGAGCTTTCATCTTAATATCCTTTCGGTGCTAAGCATAAATCCCACAGAATTGTCATAATTCTTATTCATCTTATTATCCATGGAAAGGTACAACTAGAGTTACCAATCCAAGCTAACGTTCATTAGTATTGTCGTTTCATCTTCCATGGACTAGTCCAAGCTTACATCATTTAAAATAGCTCCTTAGTCTTGATTCAATGTTTAGTTGAGAAAAAATTTCAACTCTAAGAATCCTTATGTGAGAAAACCCTTTCAAAACAACAACAACATTTATGCTTTACTCTCAAAGCAATCTTAAATCATTTTCATCACTTTCATAAAGAACATGCATATCATTATAAATTCATCTTTCACAGTTCAAACCCACATTATATCATCATAGCTTAGAAAACATGGGTTATGCATGGGTTCATGGAGATTTATTTTAAAACACATGAAATTATCTCAATTCATGCATAATAGTTCATAAAACAATCAATTATATCAACTTTGAAGGGAGCCCATAACATTGAAGAAAACCCTAACTTCAATTGGAGATTTCTAACTTGAAAATTGGAGAATTTAGGAACCCTATGGAGGAAAGGGCTCCATAGGTGAAGACTATCATACCTTGATGCCAAAAGCTTGAAATCAATGGTGAAATTAGATACTTGATTTGTAACCCTAGCCATCTTCTCAACTTTAGAGAGAGAAATATTGGAGAGAATGACTTGATCGTCTTTTGGGAAATTGAGAGAATGAATTGAATTGGGTGATTTTTGGGGGTAAAATCCTTATATATTGCTTTGGGTTGAAGGTAAAATGATGTAGTACTGAATTAAAACAATTGGAAAAAGACCTAACAGCTCTTGACTTAATAACTGCTGAACTTACTTCAAGGAGGCCTAAACGGCTCGTCTAGACCACCATGGCCCATCTAACGGGTCGTGAAGAATTTCTACCTGATAGGGCTTCACTATTTTGGACATAACATTTTTACTCCAAACTTCAAATGGAGCAAACTCGGTGGCATTGGAAAGAGGACTCAAATATCTTTAATTTGATAGGTTATGGGCCACCTAATTCATTTTGTACAAAAGATATGATGAAGTTGACCCTAAGCTCTAAGTCTGACAAGTCTTCTTCACGGATGACTTCACGGTCTGTGTAAAGCTTCACGGGCCGTTTAGATATCTGTGGCCTTTTTCCACTAACCTTGGGTCACACCCTACCAACTAGGTGACTTGTACGACCCACTTGATGGGCCGTCAAGTCCACCACGGGCCGTCTGGATCACCATCAAGTGGCCTCTGCCTGAGGCAGGTTTTTGAAACTCTTCACGAGTGCCCTAATGGACGGTGGTCCCCTACACGGTTCGTCTAGGGCTTTGTGAAGGGTTCCAGGCTTAGTTTTTAGGTACTTAACCTGCCCGCCTAGGCTTTCTCTAATTCGAGGTGTTACATAAGTATGGAACGACGGGTGAGGATGACAAACCGTAGTTCTTGCTATGAACCGTAGATGAAGAACCATAGAAAACTTCAGAGAGGGTGAACTTTAGTACTTGATTGACGGAAGAGTAGGACAGGCCATACTAAGATCTACGAGTCGTAGATCATTTCCATAGAAAGTGACTCTCAGATTATTGACTAACTGCTGAATGACGGAAGGTACCTACGAGTCTTAGGTCACCAACCTTAGATGACACTGCCCAAGCCAAATTTCCTTAGCTTTCCTTTTCCTACTTAGTTTAGGTTTTGTCTTCTATAAATATATGTTGTAAATTTCATTTTTGAGAAGTGTTTGAGAGTTAGACTTTTTGTGATACATTATTTTAGCTTTAGGAAATATTTATACAAACACTTTTGGTATTTAATTCTTGAAGTTCGGTTTATGCAATTGGCTTTTGTTCTTCAATTCGAGATTTTGGATTCCATCTATTTTCATTGTAAGTTCATGATTTATTATTCAAACCCTAATATGAATTGTGAATTCTCAAGCATGAATAGCTAAATCCACAACTAGGGTTGTGGGAACTATGAGTAATTAACAACGTAAACCTAATAATGAAGTAATTCTTGATAAAGTGTTTATGCATGCATTTGTTAATCTCTCCATTTTGAATGCTTTTTAATGGTGTACAACGTTAGAACATGCCTCATTCCTACTTGCCGGACCAAGGAAATAATGAATGGAAAAGAGGTTAAACAATGGAGATTTAGCGTGACAATCAGCTATCTAATAGTCTGAACCACATACGTTGAGGGCTAACCTGGATCAAAGGTAAGGGTCAGTAAAGTATATACCTGTAGACGGACTAAGTTGCATGGTGAAATTCCCTATTTGGAGGACCAATCACTTAGGCGATACCTAACTTATCGACTATGCATGTTAAACACTAGAAAAGAGTTACTATTATTAGGTTTACTAAGTTAAGAACTTTTGGGGAACACATATGCCCTAGTTTTGATTCTCATATTGATATTACAAATTGCAAATCCTGTTAATTATTTACTTGTTACTACACATCAATCAATTATAATTTTAATTTTCAAAACCCCCTTTTACAGAGATAACTTGGCTAAACGTACAATCAAAAATAAATTAGACTAAGTTTGAACCATATTCCTCGTGGGATCGACCCTAACCTTTGTTAGGTTATTTATTTGACAATGAATGCTTATACTTCTTAAGGGAGGTGTAATTTGGGCGTATCAAATTTTGGCATCGTTGCCGGGGAATATGACTTTCAGATTACACTAATTTCATTATTGCACTGTAGTCAATTATTTCTCAATTTATGTTTTATTTTGTTTTTGAATTATACAGGTCTTAGTTCCAGTGTATGCCAAATACACGAAGTCAAGGCAATCCCCTGACTCCTTACGACTCGGAATTAAGAAGAACTCTACGAAGAATGGCCAAATGAGGTCAACAAGTGGGACATGAAGATGACCCTAATGTAGAGGGCCGTCAAGAGGTACCCGGAGTCCAACCTACAAGAATTATGGATGTGCCAGGAAACATTCAGAACAATCCTCTTTTTGATGATGCGGTTATAGTGTAGAACCAGCCTGAACCCAATGTTCACCGCAACAATGAGGTTGATCATAATGTTTTAGGATCGACTGGTGCTATAGTCATTCCTTCACTACCAGCAAGACAGACGTTTGTGGTTACCAGCACCCTTATGCAGATGCTAACTTCTCGAGGACTGTATGCTGGGTTACCATCGAAGGATCCATATGCTCATCTGAGTAAAGTTATCAGCGTGTGTACGAGCAGTGTGGGAAGGCCTGACTTAGATATGGATGCGATCGGTTTGCGTGTGTTCCCATTATCTTTGACAAGTGATGCTACCGTATGGTTGTTCGAGTTCCCATACAACTCTATTTCCACATGGGCCGAGTTGCATCGAGTGTTCTTCAAAAAGTACTTTCCATTATCAAAAAAGTTAAAACTCAAAGATAAACTCAATAACTTCGTAACTCAACATGGGGAATCAGTCACTGATTCTTGGGATAAATTTACAGGTTTCATGAGGGCTGTACCGAACCACTGCATTGATGATGAGTCGCTCAAGGACTATTTCTATAGAGGAGTGAATGATAATGGCAAAGCTGTGTTAGATACTATTGTAGGTGGATCTTACGTAGCAAATACATTCTAGGAAATTGCTGAGAAACTCGAAAAGATCTCGAAGAATAATAAGGCATGGAGCACTAGAACATCGGCTACTGCAAAGAGCACTTTCTCAATACAAGCTACACCAAATCAGTCCAATGATGATATTCTTGAAGAAATGGCGCAATCGAGGACAAAGGTAGGCTTGGTGCACAAACATGTGAGTGGTAATGTAGAAAAAGTTAATGCAGTCCAGTATCAGCATAATGCTCCACCAACTGACTGGTATACATATGATGAGGATGTGATCTTGTGAATGAGCAACCGGGGGGTTTTCGGACCAATGCCCAAGGGTCCAATCAGGATAATTGGAGCCAAGGTCAAGGAAATCAAGGTTGAAACTTTAGTAACTTCAATAGAGAAGGACATTATAATCGCGAAGGGAACTACAACCGAGACAATAACTACAATAGAAATGGGTACAAAAACAGAAATGATAGAAATGGCCCATACATTCCACTAGGAAACCGAGATGGAGGATCAAGTTCAAATCGCATTGAAGATATGATGACTAAGATGATGAAGAGGTTTGATACAACTAATGATCATGTGAAGGAGATGCGTACTGATTTGTCAAGTACTGGGCAAAAGGTAGATTCTCATACATTCTCCATTAGGCAAATTGAGCAACAATTTAGTCAACTATCTTCGAATGTAAATCCGCACCAACAAGGAACACTTCCCAATAA
Source organism: Solanum appendiculatum (assembly GCA_018342035.1). Taxonomy (NCBI): domain Eukaryota; kingdom Viridiplantae; phylum Streptophyta; class Magnoliopsida; order Solanales; family Solanaceae; genus Solanum; species Solanum appendiculatum. The sequence goes on along the minus strand of JAGDQO010001117.1, from coordinate 231,393 downwards.
TACTATTCAAAATCCAAAGAATGATGGACATTGTATGGCAGTTACTACTATGGGTGGAAAACAGACCATTGACCCTCCTATGCCCACTGGAGATGAAAGTGTGAAAGAATCGAAAGAAGATGAAGTTGAGGTAGCAAAACTACCTAAAGATCAGAACGAAAAGGAGGCTGAAATCATGCAAAAGGTCATCCCTATGCCAAGACCTCCACCTCCCTTTCCACAAAGGTTGGTTAAGAAGACTGAAGAATGGAAGTGTCAAAAGTTTATATCTATGCTAAAGCAGTTGTCGATAAATGGTCCTTTGATTGAAGCATTAGAACATATGTCCGATTATGCAAAGTTCATGAAGGATCTTGCGACCAAGAAGAGAGTTTTCTATTTTAAAGATGATGATAAGCTTCAACATTGTAGCGCCATTGCTACTCAGTCGTTTGTGCAAAAGAAAGAAGATCCCGGAGCATTTACTGTTCCATGCACGATTGGCATGATGCACTTTGGGAAGGCATTATGTGACTTAGGTGCTAGCATAAATCTGATGCCACTTTCTTTGTTCAAGAAATTAGGCTTTGGAGCCCCCAAACTAACTGCGATGCGGCTACTTATGGCTGACCGTACTATGAAGAAACCAATAGGGGTGCTCCAAGATGTTTTGGTCAAAGTGGAGGCATTCATCTTTCTAGTAGATTTTGTGATACTAGAATGCGAGGTTGATTTTGAAGTACCTATAATACTGGGGAGACCATTCCTTGCCACGGGGCGCGCACTAGCAGATATGGAAAAAGGGCAGATAAAGTTTTGTTTGAACAATAAAGAGGTGACATTTAACATCTATAGATCAATGAAGCATAAAAGTGAACTTAATTCAGTATTAGTAGTGAACCAAGCCGATGAGGAGAAGCCAGAGGTATCCATCGAAGAAAGACTAGGTGTTAAAGCAATACCTGCGGTGATAATAAACTTTGATGGTGATGGTATTGATGAATATGACGAGTTAGTTGTTGCACTTGATTAGGGTGGTTTTCCTCGTTGCCAACCAAAGAAGCTGGATTTAGATCTGAAGAATTGAGACACTCCGCCTGCAAAACCATCTATTGATGAGCTCCCAAAGTTGGAGCTAAAAGCTCTTCCATTTCACTTGCGGTATGTGTTCTTGGGCCAAACAATACTTTGCCTGTCATTATAGCTGCTGATTTGAATGAAGGGCAAGTAGAAGCTTTGATATCAGTGCTGAAGCGGTATAAAAGGGCGATTGGATGGACGATTGCTGATATTATTTGTATTCCACCTCGGATATGCTCACACAAAATCCAACTCATGTCAGATAGCAAATCAAGTATTGAACACCAGAGAAGATTGAATCCACCAATGCTAGAGGTTGTGAAGAAAGAAATCATAAAGTGGTTAGATGCTGGAGTAGTGTACCTGATTACTTATAGTAACTGGGTGTGCCTGGTTCAATGTGTACCAAAGAAGAGAGGAATCACTGTGGTCCCAAATATGAAAAATGAGCACATTCCAATGAGGCATGTCACTGGATGGAGGGTCTGTATGGACTATCGCAAGTTGAATGCATGGACTGAGAAAGATCACTTTCCAATGTCATTCATGGACCAAAAGTTAGATCGTCTTGCTGGAAAAGGTTGGTACTATTTTCTAGATGGTTATTCGGGCCACAATCAGATCTCCATAGCCCCGAAAGATCAAGCAAAGACCACTTTCACTTGTCCTTATGGGACCTTCGCTTTCAAAAGAATGTCATTCGGGTTGTGTAATGCACAGGTGACTTTTCAACGTTGCATGATGTCTATCTTTTCTGATATGGTGGAAGACACTACCGAGGTATTTATGGATGACTTTTCTGTAGTTGGTGACTCATTTGATGATTGCTTGGTACATTTATGGTGAAAGAGGGTATAGTTTAAGGCCATAGAATCTCACAAAAAGGCATTTTGGTTGATAGAGCAAAGGTCGAGGTAATTGAAAAATTGCCACCACCCATCTCCGTGAAAGGTGTTTGAAGTTTTCTAGGGCATGCAGGCTTCTATAGAAGGTTCATTAAATATTTCTCAAAAATTACACACCCTTTGTGTAGACTGCTCGAAAAGGAGACGAAGTTTGCATTTGATGATGCTTGCCTGAAGGCATTTGAGGAGTTGAAAAAGAAGCTGATTTCTGCACCTATCTGTTGACACCCAATTTTAACCCTCCCCGATATGAATTAATCTTCAAGGTTCTTAATTTCAAACGATTTAGAATAATTGATTTTAATAAAATATGCAATTTATTTTTAAAAGTTTTTGAAGCGAATTTAGTCTTTATATAATTGTTTAAATAATAAATATATTTTCTATCTAATGTTTGTATATAATTAGTATATTTTATAAAATTTGAAAATCATCTAAAAATTGGTAAAATTTTATTAATTTAGTTTAATTCAAGTTATAATTATGTTTTATTTCGTTAAGATTAAGAAGCTTGTCAATTAATTAACATTAATTTAGTTTATTCAAGTTTTAACCAAATTCGATAATTGACTCATTTCGGTTAATTTCTTAACCTAAATGGCTATAATTGCAATTCAATTGGTCATCTCCTAATTTCAATTCTAGCTTCTTATTTTTTTCTAGCCTTTAAATCCTTTTTTTTTTTGGGCCATTTTTTGACCAAACCCGATTCATTTTTTTCTTTCACCCTTAATTCCAATTGCCCATCCAACATTACAACATCAATATTCCAATTCCAATTTTCAACAAACAGCGGCCCAAACAACAACAATTTCCATCAAACAATTCCAACCTTCAACCCATTACTACATCACAACTGACAACATTCCAACGATAATACACGGCAATGTTCTGTTAACAGAACAACATCAATTCGCACAAAAATCAAACAACAAGTTTTCACGGCGTCAAACACAGCATTTCACGACGCAACTACGTCAACAATCCAACGGCATTAATAATTTCAACAAAAACAACAAGTCACAATACACAAATGACAACAACACAGTCACGGCGTCTTCACGGAATTACACGGAGGCTACACGGCGTCAATAGTACACAGCCATACGCATCGTCTCCCTGCTCACAGTATGATGGTACACAACGTTCACCTGCAATATTCGTCCTTGGTTGCTCAAGATTGAGCCACGTCAAGCTCAAGGACGACGGAATTGATCGGAATCGCATTGAAGATATTATGACTAAGATGATGAAGAGGCTTGGTACAACTGATGATCATGTGAAGGAGATGCGTACTGATTTGTCAAGTACTGGGCAAAAGGTAGATTCTCATACAGTCTCCATTAGGTAAATTGAGCAACAATTGAGTCAACTATCTTCGAATGTAAATCCGCGCCAACAAGGAACACTTCCCAATAATACTATTCAAAATCCAAAGAATGATGGACATTGTATGGCAGTTACTACTATGGGTGGAAAACAGACCATTGACCCTCCTATGCCCACTGGAGATGAAAGTGTGAAAGAATCGAAAGAAGATGAAGTTGAGGTAGCAAAACTACCTAAAGATCAGAACGAAAAGGAGGCTGAAATCATGCAAAAGGTCATCCCTATGCCAAGACCTCCACCTCCCTTTCCACAAAGGTTGGTTAAGAAGACTGAAGAATGGAAGTGTCAAAAGTTTATATCTATGCTAAAGCAGTTGTCGATAAATGGTCCTTTGATTGAAGCATTAGAACAGATGTCCGGTTATGCAAAGTTCATGAAGGATCTTGCGACCAAGAAGAGAGTTTTCTATTTTAAAGATGATGATAAGCTTCAACATTGTAGCGCCATTGCTACTCAGTCGTTTGTGCAAAAGAAGGAAGATCCCGGAGCATTTACTGTTCCATGCACGATTGGCATGATGCACTTTGTGAAGGCATTATGTGACTTAGGTGCTAGCATAAATCTGATGCCACTGTCTTTGTTCAAGAAATTAGGCTTTGGAGCCCCCAAACTAACTGTGATGCGGCTACTTATGGCTGACCGTACTATGAAGAAACCAATAGGGGTGCTCCAAGATGTTTTGGTCAAAGTGGAGGCATTCATCTTTCTCGTAGATTTTGTGATACTATAATGCGAGGTTGATTTTGAAGTACCTATAATACTGGGGAGACCATTCCTTGCCACGGGGAGCGCACTAGCAGATATGGAAAAAGGGCGGATAAATTTTCGTTTGAACAATAAAGAGGTGACATTTAACTTCTATGGATCAATGAAGCATAAAAGTGAACTTAATTCAGTATTAGTAGTGAACCAAGCCGATGAGGAGAAGCAAGAGGTGTCCATCGAAGAAAGACTAGGTGTTAAAGAAATACCTGCAGTGATAATAAACTTTGATAGTGATGGTATTGATGAATATGACGAGTTAGTTGTTGCACTTGATTAGGGTGGTTTTCCTCGTTGCCAACCAAAGAAGCTGGATTTAGATCTGAAGAATTGAGACACTCCGCCTGCAAAACCATCTATTGATGAGCTCCCAAAGTTGGAGCTAAAAGCTCTTCCATTTCACTTGCGGTATGTGTTCTTGGGCCAAACAATACTTTGCCTGTCATTATAGCTGCTGATTTGAATGAAGGGCAAGTAGAAGCTTTGATATCAGTGCTGAAGCGGTATAAAAGGGAGATTGGATGGACGATTGCTGATATTATTGGTATTCCACCTCGGATATGCTCACACAAAATCCAACTCATGTCAGACAGCAAACCAAGTATTGAACACCAGAGAAGATTGAATCCACCAATGCAAGAGGTTGTGAAGAAAGAAATCATAAAGTGGTTAGATGCTGGAGTAGTGTACCTGATTACTTATAGTAACTGGGTGTGCCCGGTTCAATGTGTACCAAAGAAGGGAGGAATCACTGTGGTCCCAAATATGAAAAATGAGCTCATTCCAATGAGGCAAGTCACTGGATGGAGGGTCTGTATGGACTATCGCAAGTTGAATGCATGGACTGAGAAAGATCACTTTCCAATGTCATTCATGGACCAAAAGTTAGATCGTCTTGCTGGAAAAGGTTGGTACTATTTTCTAGATGGTTATTCGGGCCACAATCAGATCTCCATAGCCCCGAAAGATCAAGCAAAGACCACTTTCACTTGTCCTTATGGGACCTTCGCTTTCAAAAGAATGTCATTCGGGTTGTGTAATGCACAGGTGACTTTTCAACGTTGCATGATGTCTATCTTTTCTGATATGGTGGAAGACACTACCGAGGTATTTATGGATGACTTTTCTGTAGTTGGTGACTCATTTGATGATTGCTTGGTACATTTATGGTGAAAGAGGGTATAGTTTAAGGCCATAGAATCTCACAAAAAGGCATTGTGGTTGATAGAGCAAAGGTCGAGGTAATTGAAAAATTGCCACCACCCATCTCCGTGAAAGGTGTTTGAAGTTTTCTAGGGCATGCAGGCTTCTATAGAAGGTTCATTAAATATTTCTCAAAAATTGCACACCCTTTGTGCAGACTGCTCGAAAAGGAGACGAAGTTTGCATTTGATGATGCTTGCCTGAAGGCATTTGAGGAGTTGAAAAAGAAGCTGATTTCTGCACCTATCTGTTGACACCCAATTTTAACCCTCCCCGATATGAATTAATCTTCAAGGTTCTTAATTTCAAACGATTTAGAATAATTGATTTTAATAAAAAATGCAATTTATTTTTAAAAGTTTTTGAAGCGATTTTAGTCTTTATATAATTGTTTAAATAATAAATATATTTTCTATCTAATGTTTGTATATAATTAGTATATTTTATAAAATTTGAAAATCATCTAAAAATTGGTAAAATTTTATTAATTTAGTTTAATTCAAGTTATAATTATGTTTTATTTCGTTAAGATTAAGAAGCTTGTCAATTAATTAACATTAATTTAGTTTATTCAAGTTTTAACCAAATTCGATAATTGACTCATTTCGGTTAATTTCTTAACTTAAATGGCTATAATTGCAATTCAGTTGGTCATCTCCTAATTTCAATTCTAGCTTCTTCTTTTTTTCTAGCCTTTAAATCCTTTATTTTTTTTGGGCCATTTTTTGACCCAACCCGATTCATTTTTTTCTTTCACCCTTAATTCCAATTGCCCATCCCACTTATACTTATTAGCCCATCCAACATTACAACATCAATATTCCAATTCCAATTTTCAACAAACAGCGGCCCAAACAACAACAATTTCCATCAAACAATTCCAACCTTCAACCCATTACGACATCACAACCGACAACATTCCAACGATAATAAACGGCAATGTTCTGTTACCAGAACAACATCAATTCGCACAACAATCAAACAACAAGTTTTCATGGCGTCAAACACTGCAATTCACGACGCAACTACGTAAACAATCCAACGGCATTAATAATTTCAACAAAAACAACAAGTCACAATACACAAATGACAACAACACAGTCACGGCGTCTTCACGGAAATACACGGAGGCTATACGGCGTCAATAGTACACAGCCATACACATCGTCTCCCTGCTCACAGTACGCTGGTACACAACGTTCACCTGCAATATTCGTCCTTGGTTGCTCAAGATTGAGCCACGTCAAGCTCAAGGACGACGGAATTGATCGGAATCGCATTGAAGATATTATGACTAAGATGATGAAGAGGTTTGATACAACTGATGATCATGTGAAGGAGATGCGTACTGATTTGTCAAGTACTGGGCAAAAGGTAGATTCTCATACAGTCTCCATTAGGCAAATTGAGCAACAATTGAGTCAACTATCTTCGAATGTAAATCCGCGCCAACAAGGAACACTTCCCAATAATACTATTCAAAATCCAAAGAATGATGGACATTGTATGGCAGTTACTACTATGGGTGGAAAACAGACCATTGACCCTCCTATGCCCACTGGAGATGAAAGTGTGAAAGAATCGAAAGAAGATGAAGTTGAGGTAGCAAAACTACCTAAAGATCAGAACGAAAAGGAGGCTGAAATCATGCGAAAGGTCATCCCTATGCCAAGACCTCCACCTCCCTTTCCACAAAGGTTGGTTAAGAAGACTGAAGAATGGAAGTGTCAAAAGTTTATATCTATGCTAAATCAGTTGTCGATAAATGGTCCTTTGATTGAAGCATTAGAACAGATGTCCGGTTATGCAAATTTCATGAAGGATCTTGTGACCAAGAAGAGAGTTTTCTATTTTAAAGATGATGATAAGCTTCAACATTGTAGCGCCATTGCTACTCAGTCGTTTGTGCAAAAGAAGGAAGATCCCGGAGCATTTACTGTTCCATGCACGATTGGCATGATGCACTTTGTGAAGGCATTATGTGACTTAGGTGCTAGCATAAATCTGATGCCACTGTCTTTGTTCAAGAAATTAGGCTTTGGAGCCCCCAAACTAACTGTGATGCGGCTACTTATGGCTGACCGTACTATGAAGAAACCAATAGGGGTGCTCCAAGATGTTTTGGTCAAAGTGGAGGCATTCATCTTTCTCGTAGATTTTGTGATACTATAATGCGAGGTTGATTTTGAAGTACCTATAATACTGGGGAGACCATTCCTTGCCACGGGGAGCGCACTAGCAGATATGGAAAAAGGGCGGATAAATTTTCGTTTGAACAATAAAGAGGTGACATTTAACTTCTATGGATCAATGAAGCATAAAAGTGAACTTAATTCAGTATTAGTAGTGAACCAAGCCGATGAGGAGAAGCAAGAGGTGTCCATCGAAGAAAGACTAGGTGTTAAAGAAATACCTGCAGTGATAATAAACTTTGATAGTGATGGTATTGATGAATATGACGAGTTAGTTGTTGCACTTGATTAGGGTGGTTTTCCTCGTTGCCAACCAAAGAAGCTGGATTTAGATCTGAAGAATTGAGACACTCCGCCTGCAAAACCATCTATTGATGAGCTCCTAAAGTTGGAGCTAAAAGCTCTTCCATTTCACTTGCGGTATGTGTTCTTGGGCCAAACAATACTTTGCCTGTCATTATAGCTGCTGATTTGAATGAAGGGCAAGTAGAAGCTTTGATATCAGTGCTGAAGCGGTATAAAAGGGAGATTGGATGGACGATTGCTGATATTATTGGTATTCCACCTCGGATATGCTCACACAAAATCCAACTCATGTCAGACAGCAAACCAAGTATTGAACACCAGAGAAGATTGAATCCACCAATGCAAGAGGTTGTGAAGAAAGAAATCATAAAGTGGTTAGATGCTGGAGTAGTGTACCTGATTACTTATAGTAACTGGTGTGCCCGGTTCAATGTGTACCAAAGAAGGGAGGAATCATTGTGGTCCCAAATATGAAAAATGAGCTCATTCCAATGAGGCATGTCACTGGATGGAGGGTCTGTATGGACTATCGCAAGTTGAATGCATGGACTGAGAAAGATCATTTTCCAATGTCATTCATGGACCAAAAGTTAGATCGTCTTGCTGGAAAAGGTTGGTACTATTTTCTAGATGGTTATTCGGGCCACAATCAGATCTCCATAGCCCCGAAAGATCAAGCAAAGACCACTTTCACTTGTCCTTATGGGACCTTCGCTTTCAAAAGAATGTCATTCGGGTTGTGTAATGCACAGGTGACTTTTCAACGTTGCATGATGTCTATCTTTTCTTATATGGTGGAAGACAATATCGAGGTATTTATGGATGACTTTTCTGTAGTTGGTGACTCATTTGATGATTGCTTGGTACATTTATGGTGAAAGAGGGTATAGTTTAGGGCCATAGAATCTCACAAAAAGGCATTGAGGTTGATAGAGCAAAGGTCGAGGTAATTGAAAAATTGCCACCACCCATCTCCTTGAAAGGTGTTTGAAGTTTTCTAGGGCATGCAGGCTTCTATAGAAGGTTCATTAAATATTTCTCAAAAATTGCACACCCTTTGTGCAAACTGCTCGAAAAGGAGACGAAGTTTGCATTTGATGATGCTTGCCTGAAGGCATTTGAGGAGTTGAAAAAGAAGCTGATTTCTGCACCTATATGTTGACACCCAATTTTAACTCTCCCCGATTTGAATTAATCTTCAAGGTTCTTAATTTCAAACTATTTAGAATAATTGATTTTAATAAAATATGCGATTTAGTTTTAAAAGTTTTTGAAGCGATTTTAGTCTTTATATAATTGTTTAAATAATAAATATATTTTCTATCTAATGTTTGTATATAATTAGTATATTTTATAAAATTTGAAAATCATCTAAAAATTGATAAAATTTTATTAATTTAGTTTAATTCAAGTTATAATTATGTTTTATTTCGTTAAGATTAAGAGTCTTGTCAATTAATTAACATTAATTTATTTTATTCAGGTTTTAACCAAATTCGATAATTGACTCATTTCGGTTAATTTCTTAACTTAAATGGCTATAATTGCAATTCAGTTGGTCATCTCCTAATTTCAATTCTAGCTTCTTCTTTTTTTCTAGCCTTTAAATCCTTTATTTTTTTTGGGCCATTTTTTGACCCAACCCGATTCATTTTTTTCTTTCACCCTTAATTCCAATTGCCCATCCCACTTATACTTATTAGCCCATCCAACATTACAACATCAATATTCCAATTCCAATTTTCAACAAACAGCGGCCCAAACAACAACAATTTCCATCAAACAATTCCAACCTTCAACCCATTACTACATCACCACCGACAACATTCCAACGATAATACACGGCAGTGTTCTGTTAACAGAACAACATCAATTCGCACAACAATCAAACAACAAGTTTTCATGGCGTCAAACACAGCATTTCACGACGCAACTACGTCAACAATCCAACGGCATTAATAATTTCAACAAAAACAACAAGTCACAATACACAAATGACAACAACACAGTCACGGCGTCTTCAAGGAAATACACGGAGGCTACACGGCATCAATAGTACACAGCCATACGCATCGTCTCCCTGCTCACAGTATGTTGGTACACAACGTTCACCTGTAATATTCGTCCTTGGTTGCTCAAGATTGAGCCACGTCAAGCTCAAGGACGACGGAATTGATCGGAATCGTCCACCTCCTTTTATCCCATTCAAATTTGTTACGAATTGGGATTTTATTCTTGTTTTTGGATAAGATTCGATTTGGAATTGAAATTTCCCCAACCTTATTCGATACTCACTCTTTCCCCCTCCCCCCCAAATCTGCCCCAAATCACCCTCATCTCTCCCCTATATAAAGCCCCTGTTTATTCACTATTTAGGGGGTTGGAGATTTTTGGATTGGAAAATTTTGGTTGGGAAATTTTTTGGCATTAGGAAGATATAGAGGAAGTTGAAAACAGTGGGCAAAATCCAAAGAGAAAACTGAAATTCATCCAGCCTAGGCAGATAAAATTGAAGTAGGATTTAGAACGATAGTGTTTATAACACTAAAATCTCTGAGTCTATTGTTTGGAATTAGAGTTTCCGTCGAAATCTCTTGGAGTTGGTGGTAATATAGTTCATCTCAACTCGTTTTGCCGTCAGTTTGCTGCCTCAAGAAAGGTAATCTCATTTCCTTTCGTAATTCATTTCGACATAGCGTAATATATGCTAAATGTTTTGTTGTAGAATCTGTTGTTAAATGCATTTGGTTCCTAGTTTTAGTGTTTTCTTTAGCATTGTCTCTTTTCTGTGAATTTCTGGGTTTGCAACATGAATCTCTACTTCGCTTTGCTTGATATGATTTGAGTTTCATTAGGTTCCGATTTCGAATGCATCAGCTATATACTTCTGTTTCCTCATTGTTTATTTGTTATGGTTTTTCTTGTTTGTTGTTTTGACTTATCATTATGGATTCTCATCAGTGTTAGCCTAAATTCGTATGACTTACTTCAGTTTCATGCATAACTTGAATGCCGGCTGCGTACCTTTTGTGTTTCAGATCGTGATACTAAATTTGTAACTTTTCATATCTCACTCTTATTTGGCTCACAGTCCTGTTATTGGTTTGTTTCCAGTTATGCGTCAAATCCTTGTGTTTAAGAGCTTCGTTCTCCATGGTTTTTGTTTTTCTCGTTTAGCTTTATGCTTGTTAGGATGATCAGAATGTCATCTCTGCCATTAGTTTGTTTGCCATGCTCTATTCTCTGCCTTTCAGAAGTTGTATTTTAATGGTTTCAAGAGTATCCCTTTTGTTCAAATTTGATCTTGCTTTTTCATTGAAATATTTTGGCCTGGCTAGCTTTGTTCTTCATCTTTAAGCATCTCTAAAGCTTGTGAGTAGATTAAGGGGTCTCTTAGTTCCTGTTTTCGTGAGTATCATTATAGCATATCCATCTTCTACTTTTATTTCGTCAAAATCTTGAAATATAGTCGGCTTTTCTTCTAGTCTCTTTCAGTCTTCAACATTTTGATGTTTGTCATTTTTCATGTTTGTTATAGCTTATTTTGACATCAAATCTTGCTTTGGTTTATTAATGTTGGTATTTTTGAATAAAGGCGAAATCTCAATTAGCTCTTGTGACAAAAATGGTCATCAGTCAAGCTATAGTTTTTTGTTAGCATTTGAATTTTGTTGTCTTTAAATTCTATAATCAGTGTGGCTACTACTCTTGCGTGTTTTAAAACATGTATGTCATTGATTATAACGGGTGTAATAAGGTGCCTCATGCTAAAGAGATCCTCAAAGAGTGGGCCGGGCGTTTCAACCTGAAAGAAAGTATAGCTACAAACATGTATGAAGCTGGATATGAAGAGGGGTACAAGTAATGGCTAAAGTAAGACTTGCTTGGTACGCTCGTCTCAGGACCCTGCCAGGATCGTCAGATTGAGGATGTCCAAGTAAGGTTTCAACTTCAAACCTATCATTTCCAACAGCAATGGGATAAAAGAAAGCAGGAATTTCAACGCAAGGAACAAGAGTATCTACGTAGGGACCAAGAGCTCCAATAGAGGGAATACGAGAGCCAAAAAGCCTTGGCCTTCCTAACACAAGAGTTAAACACCTCTAGAGCTTGCCTACTGCGTTTGGATTCCAACCTGGATAGCCAACTTGACACTCTTCGACATGTGCCCATGTCCGACAAAGCCATATTTGCCAAATCGCACGTGGTAACCAGAAAGTAACTCATTCGAGAGGAAGTGGAGAAAGCCAAAGGAGGGGCGGGACCATCTACCTTTTAGTTATCTATTTTTCCCCTACGTGGGATTGATTTCTATTGTACTTGCAATTTTTTCCCTTTTCCCCGAAAAATGTACCCCCTTTTCTTTTTGCTTTGTAATGACTTGCCTATTTTTATTTATGAAGTTTCTTTTGGGGGTGCAATATTTTGTTTCAAATGGCACATTACATTCTTCAATTCGCTAGGCCTACCCTTGGCACAAAAAAGGGTCACGTATCTGTTTAGGACGCGCAATAACTGTTTATGTTTTATAACTGTTTATGTGATGTGTTGCTTTGAATGAGGACATTTTAGCCCACTCCTTTTCGAAATTTTCTGAAAAATACCACAAATGCAAAAAGCAAGTCACTATGCAATGTTCGACCAAAATACTCTTCGAGTCTTGAGTTTCTCAAATCAAAAATTGAATTCCGTTACCAAATCCTAAACCCTACTCTATCCTCTCAGGAAAGGTTGACTCGCCGCTAAGATGGAAAGGAACCAAAGTGTCAAAGATGAACAGACTGAAGCAGGATTGCGGGTGAAATTGCAAGAGCTCAAGCATGAGATTCAAGAAGCTAAGAAAAAGCAAGAGAAATAGACTGTGCTATCACAATCGCGTTGGCCATGAGTGCCACAAAGGACATCGAGATTGACATGGTGAAGAGAAAATTGGCTATGATTGATGAAAATATAGCCATAGGTTTGAAGAGGATAGAGGATGAAAAACTCAGAACCAAGATGTTGTATGAGGGATACCTTCCACCTGTGAAGGAGTTTAATATCATCACTCCTGAAGACTTTAAGCCCGAAGCTGCGGAGAAAAAGCCCAAAAAGGAAATTGAAGATGCAGGCTCACCCTCCAGGTGTACTTTCGGGACTATGACTTAGGTCCCAAGATCATCTCATGTGCCACTATTTACCAAGGCTCTCAGTGCCATGGGCATTCTATATCCCGTCAAGGGATCCTCCTCTAAAGTTGAAGCTGAAGACATGCACAAGAGGTGCGACTACCATCAAAATTAGAACGATCATACCACCGAGGAATGCATGGGATTGAAGACTGTGATCCATGACCTGATCAGTAATGGAAAGATCAACTATATGTGGGGACCTCACAGTGTTCTTACTTGTGACAAATTGGAGCCTGGCATGCCAGTCGCAGAAGGCACTCTGATTTATCGTCATGACTTCACAGCTTTTGAGGAGTCGTATCTGACTATTTAAAACAAGTTGGTTCAGTGTGGGATACTGACCCCACTCAAAAAGAAGACAAAAATGACTTTTGCTTTTTGCCAAGGAGTGCTGAAAATTTTCCCTATCATGACGTCGAAGATCACGACGTTGAGAAATGTCTCGCCTTCCATTATTATTTGGAATTACTTATCAAGCAAGGAAAGATCCAGATCGAGTACCCCCTCCATTACCGTTGAAGAGTCAAACAAGAAAGAAGTTGGCAAGATGGAAGAAGAAGCCTTAGAAAAGGCGTAGTTTATGTTTTTAAAAGTTTTATTGTATGTTTTTCAGTTTCTTGTAATGGAGTTTTAAGTGAATCAAGAATCGAAGTTATCCTTGTAAAAATCGAACTACGTAGGGCCTGATTTCTCCTTCGTGAGATACGTAGGCAGCCTTTCAAGGCCCGGCCCCTATCCTTTTAAAACTTTCTCCTCCCTTTCTCTACAAGGAGACAACGATTTCTCATTGATGATGAGAATATCACCTGAAAAGATGCAACGAGAAGACCTTAGTTCAATGCGAGTCAATTTTTCTGATTCAGTACCCCCAAAATCAAATGAGCAAATTTCTGCTTGTGTTAAATCAATTCCCTATACTCGTGGGATAATTTGTCCTCAAACAAAGCAACCTTGTGTGTTTACTTCTTCTCTATGTGATATTTTGCATCCCGTATTATGAACTGAAACTGACAGATTTGCCTTTGAACTATTCTCTTTGACAGGTACTTAAAACTGGTCTGTGTTGATAAGCTGGCTGAGCACTCTTACTTTACAAGATCCAAAGTTCCTAAAGATTCCTTCCCTAACCAAAGTCTACTAGGAGGAAAAGCGATAATGGTTGACAAAAGTGAAGATATTGGCTTGACTGATGTTGCTATAACTCAGCCCTCAGTTACTGAACAAAATGAGTTAATTGCACAACTGATGCAGTAGATTACCGAAATGAGGGCCGAGCTCCATAAAAAGTGAGATTTGTCGACTCCGACTGTTGTCTTCAATGCTCCAGGAGACGGAAGGTCTCCACTCCACTTTTCTCCTTCGAAATCAAACGCAAAGCATGTCAGGAATAATCTACCCTCTAACCCTATCCAGAATCCTCCCACTATTGATCTAACCACCCCCAATCCTCATCATGCTACCACTTCATATTTAGTACCACTCTCCTCTCCAAAATATCAACCCTCAAGCCTTCCCTCCCACTCAAAACCAGAATACAAACAATCCCCAGGTTTTTCCCCCTTCTCAAAACTAGAATACCAATCCCCAAACATTCCCTATGATATACCAAGCCTCTCCAAACACCCAAAATCCCTCTATTACTCAACCCTTACCTCCAAAACCCACTTTCAAAATTCAAATCTATGACGAACCCCATGGTTTTGAGCTCGATCATTACGAAGAACAGGAAAGGGAATGGAGGGCCAAGGAAGAAATGGTCAAACAGAGTATGAAAGAAGAAATCGTAAAGGCGAAGAAAGAATTGCACTATGTCCCAGAGTTTGCGGGATTGAACTACGAAGACTTATGCATACATCCAGATTTGGATCTTCCAGAAGGGTTCAAAGTGCTAAAGTTCGATACCTTTGCTGGAACGGGGAATACCTTAGCTCATCTGAGAGCTTATTGTGACCAACTCGTAGGAGATGGAAAGAATGAAGCTTTATTGATGTGACTCTTTAGTCGTAGTTTGAGTGAAGAAGCATTAGAATGGTTCACCTCCCAAGAGATGAAGCAATGGTCTAGTTGGAATACCCTAGCTAAGGACTTCATTGAAACGATTCACCTACAACGTAGCGATCGTTCCTGACCGATATTCTCTGGAGAAGGTTAAGCAAAAATCAAATGAAAGTTATCGCGAGTATGCGTACAGATGGAGGAAAAAAGCGTCCAGGGTTCGACCTCCCATGTCAGAAAAAGAGATTATTGAAGTATTTGTGCATATCCAAGAGCCGGAGTATTATGATCGGATAATGATGCTCATTGGTGCAAAATTCGCTGAGATAGTCAGGGAGGGAGAGACTATTGAAGACTGATTAAGGACCGGGAAGATTGCCTGTGTCGCCACCTCGGCTGGATCTTCTGGACTGTTGAAGAAGAAAAGAGAAGAAGTATCATATGTTTCCTATTCACCTGGGGGAAGAAAACATACCAGAAAATCATCGCCTCATGGCGGCCGCCCCTAAAATCTTCAAAATGTGTATGATCAGTCTGGCCACCAGACTCCACCTTCCCGTTACCAAAATACCCCTCTCAGTTTCCAAACTCCCCCTCCAAGCTACCAAACTCCTCCGGCAGTTTATCAAACTCCGCCCCCACATTATCTAAACGCTCCCCCAACCTATCAATCTCCATCCTTCAATTATTCAAATGTCCAACCAAATTGCCAACCTCTTCCCCCCATATATCAAACCCCACCACCATATTACCAAAATTCCCCTCCGAACTACCAAGCTCCACAGTCAAATTTCCAAACCCAGTCATATCCAAGGTATCATGCACCTACACCTCCTCGCCAAAACGCCCCAAATTACCGCCAGGTGCCCCCACCTCTACAAAATAATTATGATACCCCCCGTCCTCATTTTGAAAAGAAACCAGCTAGAACTTTCACTCCTCTCATCGAAAGTCAGACCAAGTTGTTCGAACGTTTGAATGCTGCTGGCATAATCCATCTATTGGAGCCTAAAACTATCGACACAAGCTCTAGATTTTATAGAGTTGATCGGACCTGTGCATATCATTCCAATAGTGTGGGGCATGATACTGAGAACTATATCAATCTGAAGCACAAGATCCAGGAATTGATTGATCAAAAGGTTGTCACCCTCCAAACTGCTGCACCTAACGTCAATACCAATCATTTGCCAAATCATAGAGGCGTCACTATCAACATGATAGAGACGGAAGACGATTGGTGTGAAACCAAGGTGATAGTCTCGGCTAATCCTGATGGCCTTGAGAGAGCCATGGCTTCCTTATGCGTGAAGGAGAAGCAGGAGTTCGTGATTCAGACACCTCCAAAAGATGTTGCTTTGGTGCCAAGAGAAGCTCCTACACAAGGAAAGTTCGTGATTGAAACTGCTGCCACTCAGGGCATGACTAGATCCGATAGTTGTTACACGCTGGAAGAATTGACCCAGGGTTACCATAAAAAGGATCAACAGAAGAGGCCAATTAGTGAGGCTGAAGAAGAAGAGTTTTGGCAGAAGATGAAGCAAAAAGACTACTCCATTGTGAAACATTTGGAGAAAACGCCGGCTCAGATCTCTGTATGGGCCTTATTAATGATCTCGCAGTCACATAGACAAGCCTTAATGAAGGCTTTAGATGACACTTATGTGCCCATGGGTACAAACAGTGATAATTTGGCAGCCATGATAAGTCAAGTCGTTCGCGAGCATCGCATCAGTTTTTGCGTGGAAGAGCTAAGGTGCAATGCATAACAAGGCTTTGCATGTCATCGTTAAATGTCGAGATAAAATTGTAAATCATGTTTTGATTAATGATGGATCCGGTCTTAATATCTGTTCACTATCGACCCTCAAGTAATTAAATTTCGATTTGGGAAAGGTTCACCAGAACCAAGTCAACGTGAGGGCTTTCGACGAAGGACAAAGAGACACTCTCGGAGTAGTGAATTTGGGAATACAGGTGGGCCTTGCGGAGTTCTGTGTTGAGTTCTAAGTGATGGATATCAACACCAGTTATAATTTGTTACTGGGAAGACCATGGATTCACATGGCTATGGCTGGGGCTGTGCCTTCCACTCTCCATCAATTAATGAAATATATATGGAATGACCACGAGTTAGTCATTTACGGCGAAGGAAGCCATCCAGGTGGATACGCTCCAATTGTCGATGAAGTAGCCATAGGTTCTGATATTTACACGGTGGAGATAGTGAATGCCACCAGTGACTATTTGGCTCCACAGCCTCTTATGTTATCTGTCTACAAGATGATAGCCACTGTCATGCTTCGAAATGGTTTTGAACCAGGCCTCGGATTGGGGAAATACTCTCAAGGAATTATCGAGCCTATTCAGATTCCTACCAAAGGAGTGAAGTTTTGTTTGGGATTGTCCCAATGGAAGATGACGATGCAGAGATGATGAACAAGAATGCTGATTGGGTGTTGGCCAGGCCAATGCCTCACTTGTATCAATCTTTCCCGGTGCGGAAATATGTTGGCAGTGACGACGGTCTTGAGGAAGGGATCTTGGATCTTTTTGAAGAAGTTGATGCTATTCTTGATGAAGCAACTGAGACGTCAGGCATTCGGGATGCTGAGCTGGAGGAGTAAGTTCCTAACTGGACCTCTACACCGCTCCTGATTTCCTGCTCATCTTGGTAGAAAGACAAGTTTTTATGTTTACTTTAAAAATCGGTGGTAGTCCGGATAAGGCCCGAGACACACTTTTTATGCAAGTTTACTTAATTAAGTCTTTATTTCCCTCGTGATGTTTAAAAAAGGCAAACTGACCTTTGGTCATGGCCAAGTTTGTACTCCCTTTTTTCGATTTCAATGAAAGCCTCCCTTGTCGTAAAATGCATTTACTTCGTACTTATTTATTTATGTTCTTATTTATCTTACTGTGTTTGTTTATTATTTCAGTAAAAATATTTTAAAACCTTCCAACATCGTGTCATGTCATGTCATGAGGTGAATGACCAAAATGAGGCGGATGATGATGATGAATGTGAGGATCAAGATGAGGAAACCGCGATACCTAAGCATGTTGGTGAGGAGTTTAGACAGTTTGAGAACCAATAGAAGCCAAACCTGGAGGAAACTGAGACGGTGAACTTAGGAGATGAAGAATGTGTCAAGGAAGTGAGAATCAGTGTCCATTTGACCGAAGCTCAAAGAAGAGACCTTATTCGTCTGCTCAGAGAATACATTGACATATTCGCTTGGTCTTATAGGGATATGCCAGGGCTTAGTACGAACATTATTTCTCACAAATTGTCGATCAACCCGGATTTCAATCCAGTGAAGCAGAAAATTCAGAAGTTCAAGCCGGAATTGAGTTTGAAAATCAAAAAGGAGATTACTAAACAAATTGAGTCCAAAGTCATGGAAGTAACGCAATATCTGACTTGGCTAGCCAACGTCATTCCGGTAGCTAAGAAAGATGGTAAGATCAGAATTTGTGTGGATTATAGAGATCTCAACAAGGCTAGCCCGAAGGATAATTTTCCAGGACCGAACATTCACATTATCCTTGATAATTGTGCCAAACATGAGATGCAGTCATTTTTTGATTGTTATGCGGGTTATCAGCAGATCCTAATGGATGAAAAGGATGCGGAAAAGACAGCCTTTATCACGCCTTGGGGAGTGTACCACTACCGAGTGATGCCTTTCGGCCTCAAGAATGCCGGTGCCACCTACATGAGGGCCATGACAACCATTTTCCATGATATGATGCACAAAGAGATTGAGGTATATGTGGATGATGTCATCATCAAGTCTTGTGAAAGCTCGGATCACCTGACCCCTTTGAGGAAGTTCTTTGATCGCTTGCGTCGATATAATTTGAAACTTAATCCCGCCAAATGCACTTTTGGAGTGCCATCCGGCAAATTGTTGGGATTTGTAGTTAGCAGAAGAGGCATCGAGCTTGATCCTTCCAAGATCAAGGCAATTCAAGAATTACCTCTTCCAAAGATCAAGAAAGAGGTGATGAGTCTCCTGGGAAGATTGAACTACATTAGTCGGTTCATAGCTCAATCCACAGTTATTTGTGAGCCCATCTTTAAGTTGAAAAAAGATGCGTTGACTAAATGGACCGAGGAATGCCAAATTGCTTTCGATGCCATCAAGAATTACTTGTCTAATCCATCGGTGTTAGTCCCTCCCCGGGAAGGGAGTCCATTGTTGCTATATTTATCTGTTTCAGATAACGCATTTGGATGCGAACTTGGTCAACATGACGAAAACGGGAAGAAGGAGCGAGCCATCTACTACTTGAGCAAGAAATTCACTCCATATGAGGCCCGTTACACTCTTTTAGAGAAGACATATTGTGCTCTAACTTGTATCGCTCAAAATTTGAGACATTATTTTTCTTCGTACACTACGTACCTCATTTCTAGGATGGACCCATTGAAGTATATTTTCCAGAAGGCAATGCCAACCGAAAAGCTTGCTAAATGGCAGATGCTTTTAAGTGAATTCGATATTGTGTATGTGACTCAAAAGGCGATAAAGGCATAAGCTTTAGCTGATCATCTCGCAGAAAATCCAGTTGATGAAGAGTATGAGCCGCTCAAAACGTACTTCCCCGATGAAGAGGTAGCATTTGTGGGAGAAGACATCTCCGAAGCATACCCTGGTTGGAGAGTATTCTTTGATGGAGTGGCGAATCACCAAGGAAATGGTATCGGAGCAGTTTTGGTATCAGAATCCGGGCAGCATTATCCCATGGCGGCTAAACTCCGATTTAATTGCACAAACAACATGGCCGAATATAAAGCTTGTATTCTTGGTTTGAAGATGGCAATTGATATGAATGTTCAAGAGTTGTTAGTGATTGGAGATTCAGATTTGTTGATTCATCAAGTTCAAGGAGAATGGGCTATAAAGAACCCAAGGATCACGCCGTACGTGCAGTTGATACAAAAATTGTGCAAAAGATTCCGCAAGATTGAATTCAGGCATACTCCCAGAATACAGAATGAGTTGGCCTATGTTCTTGCCACTATTGCCTCTAGATCAAACATCCAGATACAACTTATATTGATTCTTTGGACATTGATGTGAAAGAACAACCTATCTATTGTTCATACGTGAAGCTGAGCCAGATGGATTGCCTTGGTATTTTGACATAAAGAAGTATTTGGAAACCGGAACTTATCCTGAGAATGCAACATTCAATCAAAAGAAAGTAATTCGTCGTATGGATAACAATTTCTTTGCAAGTGGGGAAATCCTTTATAGGAGGACTCCGGACTTAGGTCTTCTCAGATGTGTAGATGCTATTGAAGCTGCGAAACTTCTTGAACAAATACATGATGGAGTTTGTGGTACTCATATGAATGGACTAACTTTGGTGAAAAAGATCCTCCGAGCCGGTTAGTTTTGGATGACTATGGAGCATGATTGCTGCAAGTTTGTGCAAAAGTGTCACAAATGTCAGGTACATGGAGATTTGATTCGATTACCGCCTCACAAACTCCATGCTATGAGTTCACCTTGGCCATTCGTTGCTTGGGGCATGGATGTTATTGGTCCAATAGAGCCAGCAGCTTCTAACGGACATAGATTCATTTTGGTTGCCATTGACTATTTCACCAAGTGGGTTGAAGCAGCTTCGTATAAATCGGTGACCAAGAAAGTTACAGCTAATTTTTTCCGCAACAATTTGATATGTAGGTTTGGAGTACCGAATTCCATCATTATTGATAATGCAGCAAACCTGAACAGTCATTTGATGAAAGAAATATGTGAGCAATTCAAGCTTACTCACCACAACTCAACCGCTTATCGTCCCCAAATGAATGGAGCTGTAGAAATTGCCAATAAGAACATCAAGAAGATTCTGAGGAAAATGATTGATAATCACAGAGGGTGGCATGAGATGCTACCATATGCTTTGTTGGGTTATAGAACGACTGTCAGAATGTCAATTGGAGTAACTCCATACTTGTTAGTATATGGAACAGAAGCAGTTATACCTGCCGAAGTTGAAATCCCTTCGTTGAGAATCATCCAAGAAACTGAGTTGAGTAACGCTGATTGGGTTCGTAAACGGATTGATCAATTGACATTGGTTGATGAAAAAATGATGGTTGCCATTTGTCATGGTCAATTATATCAACAACGAATGATTCGCGCTTTTAACAAAAGGGTAAGAGCTAGAATATTTGAAATTGGTCAGTTGGTTCTCAAACGCATTTTCCCTCATCAGAATGAGTACAAAGGGAAATTTTCACCAAACTGGCAAGGACCATACATGGTTCGCAAAGTACTATTCGGAGGTGCCCTGATCCTGTCGGAGATGGATGGCACAGAGTGGCCGAAACCGATCAATTCAGATGCTGTCAAGAGATACTATGTGTGAGGACTCAGTTAGTGTTTCTGTCTATTTCCTTGTAATCCTTTTGTTTTCTTGTAATCGTTCGTGTTTTGAATTTTTGTGATGAACTACGTCTGACCTGAATTCTCAAGAATGAGATACGTAGGCGGCCTATGTCGGCTTCGGTCACCTCTTTATCCCCTCTTAATATTTTTCCTTTGTACTTGAACTACGTTCGACTTGAATTCTCAAAGATGAGATACATAGGCGGTTTGTGTTGGCCTCGGTCGTTTCCTTGTTTAAATTTCCTATTTCTGTTAGTCCTCGAGGGAGGAATTACGTTTGACCTGATTCCTGCCTCAACGGGATACGTAGGCGCCACAACGGTTCGGTCATATTCCCCGTGAGATTTCTATTTGTTGCTTTACAATAGAAACTGGGAATTTTTTTTTTAGAGGGACTCAAAAATTTTCAAGAAGAAGTTTTCTCCAACAAGTCAAGACTAAAGATACATGAAACATTGCAACTGGGACAGAATTTTTGAGAAAATCTCCAAAATTCCGTGAATCATCTATCAACAGTCCAGAATACGCCGAGACATCTTTAACTGGGACAAAATTTTTTGAGGATGACCTCAAAAATTTCACCAGATATCATTTGAGGTTTAAAGGCAACTCGGATGCTTCCAGCACAATCAAGAGTTAAAAATTAACTTCGAATGATCCCCAGCATTATCATAAGATCAGAAGTCAACTTCAACAAATCTTCAACGTTTCAAGAGTCAGAGCCACAAGGATCTTCAACATCTTCAAACAAGTTACTAGATAAACTCAAAGCATCGAACCAAGAACATTTATTTAAGTATGGCATGACACTTGGCAGTAGTCTTTTCAGATATTACTTTTTTAAAACCTATTTTTCTTAAAACTGCTTTTATATGCTTTCAAATCTTTTACATAAAATGTTTTGTCTTATCTATCGAGAAGAGGGATATCAGAGCAATCAACCGGAGATAGCAAGACAAGGAGCAAGCAAGTGAAGATATCAACACAGATCAGTTTATTCAAAACTAACAATTTTTCTGTGGTTGCAGGAAAAGTTTTGGTGTTTTTGATATCAAAGAGACAATTTGGGATCCGAGTAACATTATTTTGCTCGAATCCCCAACAAGACAATACTTATACTAAACATGCAGGTTTTGAAGATGGAGTATATGAAACCTCGAGAAAAGACAACACTAGCAGACTTTCCAATATTGGGAAATATTCAGAGAATATTTATTTATTCTGTATCCTCGAATGAGATGATACCACTACCAAGAGGGTCATTCATATTGTGTTATCGGATGAGATAATACATTTAATCAGAGAGTCATTTATGCCTTATCATATCGTCACCCAATGAGGTATCATTATTCATATAGCACCAGAAAGCACCATCTTCACCGCCCAGTGAGGCCTCATTGTCATTACAAGGAAACTTTCTCCACCACCCAGTGAAGCCTGATTTTTATTTTGTTGCCCAGTGAGGCATAATTTGCTCTGCCCAGTGAGGCCCCATTGCTGTTTCATTGCAAGAAACCATTTACACTGCCCAGTGAGGCCCCATTGTTGTTTCATTGCAAGAAACCATTTGCGCTGCCCAGTGAGGCCCCGTTTCTGTTTCATTACAAAGAAATCATCAGCACTGCCCAATGAGGCCTCGTTGTCGTTCCTATTGCGAGGAAATCATCTCTACCGCCTAGTGAGGCCTGGTTTCTATTTCATTGCCCAGTGAGGCACCATCGTCATTACTCAGTAAAGCATCATCTCTATTTTATTGCAATAAAGTCATCTCTATCATCATTGCCCAATGAGGCGTCATCATTATTTTCTATACGATAACATCATCATTACAATATCATCACAGAAAAAATCATCAGCATATTACAAAATCAAGAGAGTAGGACATTGCACAATTATAGTGCAGTCTTAGACATAAGCTTTATTTGCTCTATGTCTAA
The DNA here is from genome assembly GCA_018342035.1 of Solanum appendiculatum. NCBI lineage: Eukaryota > Viridiplantae > Streptophyta > Magnoliopsida > Solanales > Solanaceae > Solanum > Solanum appendiculatum. The sequence goes on along the minus strand of JAGDQO010001117.1, from coordinate 208,064 downwards.
TTGAAAGAAACTGAGGTTGAGTATTCAAAGGAGAGAAACTAAGTGTCCACATGGTAAAAGACAATATCTCTCCATTTGAATTATATTTCATACTAATGAGCTTTATCTCAGTCTTTGTCGAGAGCATCCGAGAGGATGAATTCTTGAACAAACCACAGGTGCGGACGACATCAAAAAGGATGCAACACAACATGAAACTTTTTCTTAGCATCGAACTGGGATATAGTCCGAAGAGGAATATCAAACTCTTAGGACGCGAGCTGAGGAGCGACTTCCCCACAATCAAACCACACCCCTATCATAAGGCATGTGGGTCCCTTTTTGGGTTTATCAGTTTCAGTTTCGCATCTGGAAGATTTTGGCTTTCACCGGAAGCGACTTTCCAATCCGAGTGACAATGCTCCAGGGGTTTTGGAAACTATGTCCGTGTAATTTCTTACTTATGGATGTGAAGTGCACCGCATTCATGGCTAAGAGGTTGCAAGCCTCCTTTCATCCTCGATTCTTTGTCACTCTTTCAGAACCAAAGGTTATCTTGCATAATAGATCTCCTTTTCAACCGATCGAGTCGAACTACAAACAGCCTGATTCCCAAGTTAAGGGATATGTAGGCGGGATCAATGTTGAAAACTCAGCTGTATTCCGATGTTCTCTCTTAAATCTCATTCTCGAGCATTCCAGTCTCTTTATAGCTTGATATCGGAGTAACTTCGAATTCTTTCAAAATGGTGCGTCAAATCAAGCGTATTGAACTACAAGTGGCATGAATTCTCATATAGCTTAAGATATGTAGGAAACCCAACCCCGGGGTTCGGCCATAATTCCTAAAGTCCATACCAAAATCCCTTTCTTAAAGATGAAGATGTGGTCGGTCAAAATTGGTTTTGTCAATTTCATTTGCCTCGAATTTCTTACATAAATCCAAGTCAAATGAGAGACAATTGTTGACACCCAATTTTAACCCTCCCCGATATGAATTAATCTTCAAGCTTCTTAATTTCAAACGATTTAAAATAATTGATTTTTATAAAAAAATCAATTTATTTTAAAAAGTTTTTGAAGCGATTTTAGTCTTTTTATAATTGTTTAAATAATAAATATATTTTCTATCTAATGTTTGTATATAATTAGTATATTTTATAAAATTTGAAAATCATTTAAAATTGGTAAAATTTTATTAATTTAGTTTAATTCAAGTTATAATTATGTTTTATTTCGTTAAGATTAAGATGCTTGTCAATTAATTAACACTAATCATTTTATTCAAGTTTTAACCAAATTTGATAATTGACTCATTTTGGTTAATTTCTTTACTTAAATGGCTATAATTGCAATTCAATTGGCCATCTCCTAATTTCAATTCTAGCTTCTTATTTTTTTCTAGCCTTTAAATCCTTTATTTAGTTAAATGCATTTGGTTCCGATTTCGAATGCATCAGCTATATACTTATGTTTCCTCATTGTTTATTTGTTATGGTTTTTCTTGTCTTATGTTTTGACTTATCATTATATATTCTCATCGGTGTTAGCCTAAATCCGTATGACTTACTTCAGTTTCTTGCATAACTTGAATGCCGGCTGCGTACCCTTTGTGTTTCAGATCGTGATACTAAATTTGTAACTTTTCATATCTCACTCTTATTTGGCTCACAGTCCTGTTATTGGTTTGTTTCCAGTTATGCATCAAATCCTTGTGTTTAAGAACTTCGTTCTCCATGGTTTTTGTTTTTCTCGTTTAGCTTTATACTTGTTAGGATGATCAGAATGTCATCTCTGCCATTAGTTTGTTTGCCATGCTCTATTCTCTGCCTTTCAGAAGTTGTGTTTTAATGGTTTCAAGAGTATCCCTTTTGTTCAAATTTGATCTTGCTTTTTCATTGAAATATTTTGGCCTAGCTAGCTTTGTTCTTCATCTTTAAGCATCTCTAAAGCTTGTGAGTAGATTAAGGGGTCTGTTAGTTCCTGTTTTCGTGAGTATCATTATAGCATATCCATCTTCTACTTTTATTCAAAATCTTGAAATATAGTCGGCTTTTCTTCTAGTCTCTTTTAGTCTTCAACATTTTGATGTTAGTCATTTTTCATGTTTGTTATAGCTTATTTTGACATCAAATCTTGCTTTGGTTTATTAATGTTGGTATTTTTGAATAAAGGCAGAATCTCAATTAGCTCTTGTGACAAAAATGGTCATCAGTCAAGCTATAGTTTTTTGTTAGCATTTGAATTTTGTTGTCTTTAAATTCTATAATCAGTGTGGCTACTACTCTTGCGTGTTTTAAAACTTAATTGAACCCTCTTTGCTTTCTTTCACTGTTTAAGGGAAGCACTTGCTAAGTCTGTTTTAGACTGAAGTTAGCCTCAAATTCCCCTTTCCCCTGTTTCGTGTTTGTTGAGCTTTTAGAGTTTAAATCAATTAACTCATCATGCTTTAATGTTGCTTTCTTACTCTATTTCTGAATGCATTTTTTTTTTTAATATTCATTTAAGTTGATAAGCATGTAATATTGTTCCCTGTTTGGTTTCGAAGTTACTGGGTATAGCTTGCTAATATTCGAATATTTATAATGGGTCACAATATGACTTGGTGTTAAATATGCACCGAATATATCATGCGTCATTTGTTTTGTTTGGCCATAAAAATAACATTAGTGTCCTCATTTTCATTAATTTTTTTTCTGTCCCTTTCTTACATTTGTTTTCCTTTTATTTTTTTTCATATTATTTATTTCCATGTTCATCTTGTCAGTATGCCATATTATTCTTTTAATTACTTGTTTGAAAAATGGAACTTGATTAATCCTTATTTTGTTTTGTTTTGGTCTTCTGTGAAATCTGCCAATTGAGCCTTTAGACTCTATTGCCCATCTCCTTTTTGCATTTCGAGTTGGGCCATGAAGGCCCAAATCCATCCTTTTCTCGAGTCAGCCCATTGCCAAGATTAAGATGCTGATGAACAGGTCCCTGAAGGTTAAATATCAGCTGGAAATTGAAATACAAGTGCTCAAAAGTTCAAAAATGGACTGTATACGCTTTATATACATGATATACGGGGCTGTAACATGAAATTACAGGTTTTAGAGAGTCGGAATTAGGTTGTATACACTGGTATGCACCAGTATACAATGATACAGGGTGATACAGAAGTATACCCTAATATACAAGCCTAAATACAGGGTATATACAGTGTATACGGCACTGTATGCACTGTATATAACAATGATTGGGCCCAAACAGCCTCAAATTTCAGCAGTGTTTGATGTAATTGGGCTAAAACCCCTATTTATACATATATTTGTAGATTAGGACAGGTGAGAATGGGCTAAAAGCCCAATGAAAATCAAATTAGGCCCGAGTACTGGTCCAGGCAGACAGAAACCAGACTTGGGCCCAAAATATCTTTCCCTCCTTATCAACTCTTTTATATTATTTAAACTGCTATTATTTGCTTTATTTAGTAATCAATTTTAAAGTTAAAACTTAATTCATAATTCCCAAGAGATAGCTATTTTGTGTTAATTTTTATTTCTTTTTTTTAAAAAAATAAATAAGTAATAGCTCAAAATCTTGAAATTGATGTTTAGATATGTAAATCTTTCTTTACTTAGTCTTATTTTGAAAAAAAAATGTATTTTCCTAAAATTGGTTCTAATGTAAAAATCTATAAAAGCGTCTATTTTCAAAGTTAGCCAAATATTTTCAAGCTGTCGGTCAACCGCAAGTTAGCGGGCATTTCGAGTGCCTAACACCTTCTCGAAATGTACATTGAACCCCCGAATCCCTTTGGTTATTTCAAATTGATTTTCTGTTTTAGATCTTTTTGGAATTAAGTTTTCTTGATTTTTCTTTAAAAATTAAGTGGCGACTCTCTTTAATTAAACTCTTTTAATATAGAATAAAACACTATCATTATTTCACCGGATTGGGGACAACCGTTGGAGGTCATGTGTGATTTGAGTGGGGTGGCACTTGGCGTAGTATTGGGGCAAAGACGAGAGAAGATTCTTCACCTTATATATTATGCGAGTAAAGCTCTAAATGTTGCTCAAAAGAATTACAAAGTCACTGAACTAGAATTGCTTGTTGTAGTCTTCGCGTTTGAGAAGTTCAGATCCTATTTGCTAGGCACTAAAGTAATTGTGCACACTGATCATTCTGCATTGAGGTATCTCATGGCAAAGAAGGACGCAAAATCGAGGCTGATTCGATGGGTACTACTGCTGCAAAAATTCGACTTTGAGGTGAGAGATAGAAAGGGCATAGAAAACCAAGTGGCTGATCACTTGACCAGATTAGAAGAAGAGGCTATGTTGAAGCTAGAGGATGGAATCGAGATTGATGATACATTCCCAGACGAACAGGTTTTAGCTAATTCTTTTGATCTTATCCCTTGGTTTGCAGATTTTGCCAATTACTTGGCAAGCAATGTGGTACCTTCAGAGTTATCATTCCACCAAAGAAGAAAGTTCATGTCTGATGTGAAGAAGTTTTTCTGGGAAGAACCTTACTTGTTTCGTATCTCTACTGATGGGATTATTCATCGCTGTGTGCCCAAGGTAGAGATGATTAGTATATTGGAAGCTTGCCACTCGTCTCTGATACGCCTAAATTACACCTCCCTAAAGAAGTATAAGCGGTCGTTGTCAAATAAAGAACCTAACAAAGGTTAGGGTCGATCCCACGAGGAATATGGTTCAGACTTAGTCTAATTTATTATTAATTGTACGATTAGTCAATTTATCTCTGAAAGAGGGGGGAATTTTTTAAATAGAAACTAAAAGTATAATTGCTGAATGTGTAACAAAACAAGTAAACAAGTAACAAGGTTTGCAGTTTGTACGATCAATATAAGAATAAAACTAGGGCATATGTGTTCCCCAAAAGTTCTTAACTCAGTAATCCTAATAATAGTAACTCTTTCCTAGTGTTTAACATGCATAGTCGGTAAGTTAGGTATCCCTAAGTGATTGGTCCTCCAAATAGGAAATTTCACTACGCAACTTGGTCCGTCTACATGTGTTGCTTTACTAACCCTTACCTTTGACCCAGATAAGCCCTCTGTGTATGTGGTTCAGGCCATTAGATAGCGGACTAATCAACACTAAATCTCCGTTATTAAATCTCTTTCCCATTCGTTACTTCCTTGGTCAGGCAAGTAGGAATAGGGCGAGTTCTAACGTTGTGTACCGTTAAAAAGCATTCAAAATGAAGAGATTAACAAAAACATGCATAAACACTAATCAAGAGCTACAATATCATTATTTTTACGTTGTTAATTACTCATGGTTCCCACAACACTAGTTGTGGATTTAGCTACTCATGCTTGAGGATTCACAATTCATATTAGGGTTTGAATAATAAATCATGAACTTGAAGTGATAATAGATGAAATCTACAATATTGAATTGAAAAGAAGAAACAAACTTTATAATCCAAACCTTAAGAATTGATTGCCACAAAGGTCGCGAAATAATTCCCAAAGCCAAAACCAAATATTCAAAAAATTTCTAACCATTCAAAAATGAAAATTACAACTGGTATAAATAGAAAATAAAACCTAAACTAAGTAGGAAAAGGAAAACTAAGGAAATTTGGCTTAGGCAGTGTCGTCTACGGTTAGTGACCTACGACTCGTAGTCTGACCTATGGCTCGTAGGTTCCCATCGTCATCCAGCAGTTAGTAAAATTCTTGAGGGTCACTTTCTACGGGCATGATCTATGGCTCATAGACCTTTGTACGGCCCGTCCTGATCTTCCGTCAACCAAGTACTGTAGGTCATCCCCTCTGAAGTTCTCTACGGTTCGTAGCAGGAACTACGACTCGTCATCGTAGTCCGTCATTCCATACTTAGCCAAATATTCAGGCACCTGAACCCACGACCTCAATCTATAGCTCATCCATAGAGTGATGGCTCGTAGATCAACTCGTACATCACCAATATTCCACTGCTGCAACACTTTGCTTCACCAATTGCTCAAAAAGCCTATTTCCTGTAAAATCACACAAAAATACCATCACATCGATCTAATAACAAAATGCTTAAGAGGCATGCAAAACCCTAAGTTTAATGCATCAAAAGTACCATAAATCCACGGTACATCAACACCCTAAACTTAAAATCATTGCTTGTCCTCAAGCGACACAACAAACTCTAAACGACACGTATGCATAAGCAACCCCGACTTCAAGCAATCACGCAACATTTTCTCAATCATCCTCCTTATTGATTTTCAACATAGTGCAAATTTCTTCATAGACTCAACAAGCTAACTCATGTGGATCAATATATGACATAGACAGACCAGTAGACATATACACATACACATACAACAATCACTAAGATACCGACTCTTCAACAATACAACTTGTGCCCTTACCACAAATAAATCCCTTTTTTTTCACACAGAATTTGACATTTTAGTTAGGGACTTAGTACCCTCTCACACTCAAAATGAATTTAGTATAGTTTGTGCTCAATACCATCGGTTTGGTCTTTTTTTCTCCACTTTGGCGTTCAAAACCTTTCGGCTAGAATCACTATAGGACTTTCTTTGGCTTGTAACGTAGGCTCAGGGTCAGGTATGGTACATTTGGATATTAAGTGACTTTACTGCCCCTCCTTGAAATCTTATTTGGCTAGTTACCCTCTTTTCAACCATTATTACATCATTCACGCTTTATGCCCTTCTTCTTATAATTCATTTAAGCTCGAGTGTGACTTTTGACTTGATCATCTTGTTGGAATCACCTGTTTCTTCATCTTCTTGTTTAAGCATTTGATTTTTTTGTTGCTCTTTTCTTTTTGTTTAGTCACACTTATTTTCTTCTGCTTCACTCAGTTTGCTTTCTTTTCTCTACACCCAACTCTTTTCATACGCTTTCTTTCTTGCTTTCCTTCATAATAGCCACCCTCAACTTAGACATTTAGTATGAGTTGAGGTACACAATATCCTAGGAAGGACCAGGGCCAAAATTTAGGTAACTTTGCAGTAGCCACCCTCAACTTAGGCTTTTAGCCTAAGTCGCGGTGCACAATGGCCAAGGAGGGACCAGGGCCAAAACAAAGTTTCACAATAGTATTAGCGAAGGTGAATTGGGTGTAAGAAAGAACAGTCTCTTTTAGGCTCAAACATTTGGATCGAAGGGAGCAATTTATCTTTTTGGTTGGTTGTTTTTAAGCTTAAGTGGACTTCGTATTAACAATGGCCTATGATCATCTCCTAGTTTCCAGTTCAAATCACCTCAACAAGACCAATGGGGCAAGTTCTAGATTGGCACATACCATACGAATATTAAAATAGCCTCACACACACATGGAACCTTGTTGCAATTATTAACTCATCAATGAATCTGGTTAATGTTATAGCTTAAGTCATAGTGTCATATTGATATTTATCATGTCATACAAAGATCCTACACATTCAACTTATTAAATACATAGTCATAGCATAAATCAAAACATTTTGGAGGGATATCAATTTCATGCTTTAACACGCTTTACTTCCATATTACTTGTACACATTTGCAATCCTAAACATGCCGGTTCAACATAATTTAAAAAATTCCTTGAGGAAAAAGAACACAGGCAAGAAAACCCCAAGGAAGGATTTTGAGTTAAGTTACTCAGACTTCATGTCAACTCACAATCCATTCAACCCACCCCCACATAAAAAGCTAGTGCAATGTCCTCAGTGCACATGTAAAGTAAAAACATCGAGTGAGAAAAATTTGTGGCGCATAAGCGCTGAAGAGCACTCAAGAAGTGGGTGGGTCCGGTAGCCTGAAACCTGCTGGAGCATCTGGTAAGGCGCCCTCAGCAACACCCTTAGTAGTAGTGTGCCCCGAACCATAAGCATCCGTAGCTACCTCCCGCAGTCTCTCCTCTCAGCTGCTGCTCTGCTCTGGACTGCCTCTTGGCAGTCTCCAGTGCCCGTGTCTCTCTCTTGTGGGCTCGCCGTGCCTCCTCTGGGTCTATATCGATGTCCTCACCAGTTCAGACGTGCTTCCCCGCCATCTGGGAGGAATCAGTAGCCTGCTACGCGGTACCAAACAGTGCATTAGGCACTATATCATCAGCATCGACCTTTGGGGCGGGAGCCGGAGAAGCAGTGTCGACGGTAGCCAAAGCTGTAAAGTCAGCACTGAGACTAGCCAACTCCGTCTGGACTGCAGAAAGATAAATCATAGGCCTAGGCTGGGACCTCTCCATCATCCGGCTCTCAAAAGCATCAGTGTGCCAGTTCACTGCCTGTATCTTAGCATCCACCATCCGCTCTATCCTCACCTCTGACTCTTCCACCGATTTCTGTATCCAAGGCTTTATCTATTGCAACAGGGCTACCATTTGAGCCTCTAACCTGTTGACTCTTGCAATCGGAAGTAAGGCCGTCCCTGTAGGAGTGGGAGCACAGGGTGTAGCCATGGTGGAACCTGAAGCTGCGCACGGGGGATTAGACCCCTAGGGCTCCGTAGTAGGAGCCAAAAAAGTGTCTTCATAAGCCTGCTTGAGGGCTAATGCCTCGCCCATGGGCGGTAAATCAGCCTGAATACTCCTGCGTGGTACTGTGGGGTTGGTGTCATCTCAGATAAGACCATTATCCATGATCTTAGTCACCTCGATGTAAGAATCTCCAAAATATACCAGTACGGTTGACTAGCGACACAATCTGAAAATAAGTCAAGGGAAGGGCAAGGTCGTCGTCTTTTGAAAATCCCTCTCATGATTCTCGGAGATGATCACACTGGCAAAGTCGATATCATACCCTGCCATTAGGCACGCTACCATCACTACACGGTCCTATGTCAATTGGTTGTCCACCATCATAGGGGACAACCTGGTACGAACTATAGACCAATGAAACTTTGCCGCAAAGTTCAACGTGACCTTCTTGATCGGAAGGGTCATATCTCTGACCCACTCTGTATGGACACCCTGTTCCACGATATAACCTGCCACCCACTTAAGCAGTGACTCCCCCTGCTCCTATCACACATTGCTGCTTTGTTTAGGACCATTTGCATTCTGTAATCAAATTCAGCCATGTTAATAGACTGAACATGTGAGGGGCCGTAAATAAAACGACAGAGGGTGGCCTTTGATATGTCGACGGGAATATCCCAGAAACGAGTAGAAAGGAGCAGAGGGTGCTCCAATGCCTTTGCCCCCCGGGGTAGATTCTGTTTCACCGTGGCTGCATAGGATGCGTAGAACTCACGCACCATGATTGGACTATACCGATTCAACTTCTCAGCCATCCACTCACATCGGTGTCATTTAAATAGCTCATGTATCTGAGGAATGGTGTGGAGGCTGCCTGTAAGTACCCGCCGCTCCTCTTCAATCTGCCGAGTATGTTTATGCTGGGCATTCTTGCAGATGGCCTTGGTATAAATTAGAAACATGCCCGGTACACACCATAAGTTGGGATCACCTGCGACTCTAATAGGGTGTTCCTCTACGAGTTCAGCATCACCCGAATCAGAACCAGAAGCAGAGCAAAAACAAGACCCAGACTCTGAGTTAGAGCCCAGCTCGGACTGAGCTGCAGGCTGGGGGCTAAGGGCAGCTCTATGTGGAGTGTCATCCCCACCCCCACTCAAACTCTGCACTTCCTCTTCAGACTGGGAAGTGGCATTTTCATTATCGGATATCGATCCCTCCATCGCCGTGACTATAGCCAACTAACTGGCTTGATGCCGAGTCATGAGGGGCGACTTGGGGGAACCATCCCCCAAATGAGGGTCATACTCGGACCCACTACACTCATCCTCAGATTTGTCAACAATAAGTTTCTCTGGGCCGAACGTGCTGTCGAGGTGCCCTTGTGTTGGTACTTCCGAGTGATATTTGGTGGCATCATACCTGTGAAGCTATGTTAGTACCTAAACATGCAAAGGCAAAGCAAGAAAGAGACCGAAAAAGAAAAGAAAATAAAAATTAATTTCGTAACTGCTACTTTTTTGGGTACCTACGGGAAGTACTTACGGGCAGTATAAAGGTCTACAGACCGTAGGTCCTTACCGTAGATGAGGAAGTCCAATGTTAGGTTTATGAAGTTTGAGTGATGGTCTGCCAGGATGGTCTGTCAATGAACCTACGATACGTAAGTCAAACCGTCAAAAATAACTTAGGCTACAAATGGGCACTTCAAACTGACGGGGGTGACCTACGATTTGTAGGTTGCCCTACGAGCCGTAGGTCATGGTCGTCGACCATAATAGTGTAAGATTCAAACAAAACAATACCCAAGCAGAACTATACCACTAAATCACAACTAGAACATGCCTTTCAACATATATTAATGTTATTCTTTCATTCCTAAGGCTACAATTACACAGTTAAGTTCAGGACCATAGATTATATCGAAACCCTAAGTCAGGAACACAACTAGAAACAATTCAGACATAATTCACATCAAATTTCACAATACCCATAACCCCATCATCCCATGGGTAATTTTAAACTAAGCAAACTCACTCTACACATATAAATACTACCCAAGGTCAAGGACGAATATCAATTCCAACTTTAAATTTACTTACAAACAAAAAATTAGTACCTTCAGTGAAGTATGAATTTGAGGGAGATTGCTATATGCCTTAACCACGTACTAAGATGACACTGGACCCGCGAAGTGATAATTTAGAGAAAAAAAGGGAAAGTGAGATGGGAAAAAAATTAGAAAAAGGGGGGAATATGGAAGTTGGGGAAGACGAATAGATATCTAGGGTGGGGGGTGATTGAAAGGGTGCGTTGGGGAGTGGGATGGGACAAATTAACCAAATTTGGGAAGGGGAGAATGTTTCCAACGGTTGGGGGTGAAAGAGGGAAATGGGGGATGTTTGAAAATGAGGAGTTTATATGTAATAAATCACGGGTCGGGTCAAGTTTTAAAAAATGACTACGTCTACGATTACCCATCTACGGGTGTACATGGTTGTACATGCCGTAGTTTCTGTCCGTCACTACTCCCAACACTTAATGAAATTTTGAAACATACCTGGGGTCTATGATTGTAGACTACGGTTCATCGATTTACATATGGTTCGTACTGTGCAATCGTAGACTTAGAGTTGCAGCTGCTTTTGGACATCAAGTTCTACGAATGCCATTTACGGTCCGTCATTTTATTGACGACTCGCCGATGGGACCTGTAGACCCTTCTGCACTTCAAATTCATCCAGATTTTTATTACTCTCCTGCACATGTGATAAACATTAAGACTTCCTTTCAGCTTTTTCTTGACTCTTTTTGGACACGGACCCTATACTACCCTAGTCTAGCCAATACTAAGACTCACCAAAACATAAAACTAAAAAAAAAGTCTATAATGCAGAAAATCACTAAAGACTCCTAAATTGGCTAGATGTTACAGCTTGGGTTGCCTCCCATGTAGGGCTTGATTTCACGTCGTGGCACGATGCAGATCTCTTGACTACTCAGACTTCGTCAAGACTCCATTGCTCAATCAACTCGTTGACCTCTTCCAAATGGCCTATATAGAGTTTGATCCTCTTGCCATTTACTTTGAATTTTGTGCCTTCCTTCTTCTCGAGTTCAACTGCTCCATGTGAGAATACTTGGACGACTCTAAATGGTCCCATTCACTTTGACTTGAGTTTGCTAGGGAACAATCGCAACCTTGTGTTGAACAGAAGTACCATATCATCGGGAGCAAAAATTCACTTTTTGATCATTTGATCATGGTATTTCTTCATCTTATCCTAGTACAAGGTAGAACTTTCATATGCTTTTAAGTGAAACTCATCCATCTTGTTCAATTCAATCAACCTTTGGCTTGATGCAGCATCCCAATCAAGGTTCAGCTTCTTGAGTGCCCACATCGCCTTATGCTCTAGCTCTACAGGTAAGTGACATGATTTCCCAAATACAACTTGGTAAGGAGACATACCTATGGGAGTTTTGAAAGTAGTGTGATAGGCCCATAGAGCCTCATCGAGCTTTCTTGACTAATCAGTTCTGATTGCATTCACAGTCCTTGCTAGTATTTGCTTGATTTCTCTATTGGACACTTCAACTTGCCCACTAGACTGCGGATGATAAGGAGTTGCTACGCTGTGACGAACACCATACTTTTCAATCAATGCCTTGAACAATTTGTTACAAAAGTGGGAACCTGCATCACTAATTATTGCCCTCGGTGTACCAAACCTGGAGAAGATATTCTTTTTCAGAAATGCAGTGACACTTTTACCTTCATTGTTTGAAAGCGCAACAGCTTCAACCCATTTGAACACATAGTCAACCGCTACAAGTATGTACTTCATCCCATTCGAACTCACAAACAGACCCATAAAATCAAGGCCCCACACATCAAAGAGTTCAATTACTAGTATTGGGTTCAATGGGAGTTCTTGCTTTCTTAAAATACCTCATTCTCTTTGGCATCGATCACAAGCCTTGGAGAAATCATGGGCATCTTGGTGAATTGTAGGCCAATAATACCCATATTGCAAGATCTTATGAGCAATCTGGATACCACTATGATGACCACCAACAGGAGACGAATGACAAGCTTCCAATATACTAATCATCTCTACCTCGGGCACACAGTGACGGATAATCCCATTAGCATAAGTACGAAACAAGTAAGATTCTTCCCAAAAAAACTTCTTCACATCAGACATGAATTTCCTTCTTTTGTGGAATGATAAATCTGAAGGCACCATATCGCTTGCCAAGTAATTGGCGAAATCTGTAAACAAGGGGATTAGATCAAAAGAAGCAGCCAATACCTATTCTTCTGGGAATATATCATCAATCTCGAGTCCATTTTCTAGCTTCAACATAGCTTCTTCATCTAATCTTGACAGGTGATCAGCCACTTGATTTCCTGTCCTTTTCTATCTCGCACCTCGAAGTCAAATTCTTGCACGTCAATGCAGAATGATCCGTATGCACAATTAATTTAGTGCCCAGCAGATAGGATCGAAACTTCTCAAAGGCAAAAACAACTGCAAGCAATTCTTGTTCAGTAACCGTATAGTTCTTTTGAGCAACATTTAAGGCTTTGCTCGCATAGTATATGGGATGAAGAATCTTCTCATGCCTTTATCCCAAAACTATGCCAAGTGCCACCCTGCTCACATCACACATAACTTCGAACAGTTGTCCCCAATCTGGTGAAATAATGATGGGTACAGAAATCAGCTTCTTTTTCAACTCTTCAAATGCTTTCAGGCAAGCATCATCAGATACAAACTTCGTCTCCTTTTTGAGCAATTTGCACAATGGGTGTGCAATTTCGAGAAATCCTTAATGAACCTCCGATAGAAACCTGCTGCCCTAGAAAACTTCTAACACCTTTTATGGAGATGGGTGGGGGTAACCTTTCAATTACCTCGACTTTTGCGCTATCAACCTCAATGCCTTTTTGTGAGATTCTATAGCCCAGAATGATTCCTTCTTTTACCATGAAGTGACATTTTTCCCAGTTTGGCACAAGGTTGCACTCTTCACATCGACTCAGCACTTCACCTAAATGCATTAAACAATCATTAAAAGAGTTACCAACTACAGAAAAATCATCCATAAATACCTCAATAGTGTCTTCCACCATATCCGAAAATATAGACATCAGGCAACGTTAAAATGTCGCAGGTGCATTACACAAATCGATGTCATTCGTTTGAAAGCGAGTGTCCCGTATGGACAAGTGAAAGTGGTCTTCTCTTGATCCTTCGGGGCTATAGAAATCTGATTGTAACCCGAATATCCATCTAGAAAATAGTACCATCCTTTTCTGGCTAGATGATCTAACATTTGGTCTATGAACGGCATTGGAAAATGATCTTTCTCGGTCCATGCGTTTAACTTGCGATAATCCATACAGACTCTCTATCCCGTGACAGGTCTCATCGGAACGAGCTCATTTTTCACATTTGGGACCACAGTGATTCCTCTCTTTTTTGGCATGCATTGGACTGGGCATACCCAACTACTATCAGCAATCGAGTATACTACTCCAACATCTAAACCACTTGATGATTTCCATTTTTACAACTTCTTGCATTTGTGGATTCAGTCTTCTCTGGTGCTCGACACTTGGTTTGTAGTCTTGCATGAGTTGAATTTTGTGAGAGAAAATTACCGGTGGAATGCCAATGATATCAGCAATCGTCCATCCAATCGCCCTTCTGTATCTCTTCAGCATCGAGATCAAAGCTCGTACTTGCCCTGCATTCAAATCAGCCGCAATAATTACAGGCAAAGTATCATTTGGGCCCAAGAAAGCATACCAAAAATGGGATGGGAAAGCTTTTAGCTCCAATTTCGGGGGTTCATCTATTGATGGTTTTGCAAGTGGAGTGTCTCGATTCTTCAAATCCAAGTGCAGCCTCCTAGGTGGACGACGAGGGCAAACACCATTATCAAAGGCAGTAACTAGTTCATTAAACTCCGCAATACCATCGCCATCAAAATTCATGATGACAGTCGCTAATGCTTCAACACGGTCTTTCCTCAATGGACACCTCTGGCTTCTCCTCATCGACTTGTTCTACTACTAACACTGAGTTAAGCTCATTTTTATGCTTCATGGATTTGCAGATGTTAAATGTCACCTCTTCATTGTTCAACTAAAACTTCATCTGCCCTTTTTTCCAAGTCTACCAAAGCGCGTCCCGTAGCAAGGAACGGTCTACCCAGGATTATAGGCACTTCAAAATCCACCTCGTAGTCTAGAATCACAAAATCCGCCAGAAATATGAATGCTTCTACTTTCACCAAGACATCATGGAGCACTCCTATTGGTTTCTTCACCGTCCGGTCAGCCATTAGTAGCCTCATTGCAGTCGGCTTAGGGGCTCCCAAGCCCAGTTTCTTGAACACTGACAACGGCATCAAATTAATGCTAGCACCCAAGTTACACAGTGCTTGTGCAAAGTGCAACATCCCAATCGTGCATCGGATAGTGAAGGCTTCGAGATCTTCCTTCTTTTGCAATAATGACCGAGTAGCAATGGCACTACAATGTTGCAACTTATCATCATCTTCAAGGCTAACAACCCTTTTTTTGGTCACTAGATCTTTCATGAACTTCGCATAACCGATCATCTGTTCTAACGCTTTAATCAAAGGGACATTACTAGACAACTGTTTTAACATAGAAATAAATTTTTGATACTTCCCTTCTTCCGTCTTCTTAACCAACCTTTGTGGAAAGGGAGGTGGAGGTCTTGGCATAGGAATGACCTTTTTCGTAATTTCAGCCTCCTTCTCATTTTGATCTTTGGGCAGTTCTGCTGCCTCTACTTCATTTTCATCAGGTTCTTTCGCACCTTCCACTCAAGTCGGCAAAGGAGGGTCAACAGTCTGCTTTCCTACTCTAGTAGTAAATGACATGCAATGCCCATCATTCTTCGGATTTTGAATAGTATTGCTAGGAAGTACTTCTTGTTGGCGCGGATTTGCATTTGAAGATAGTTGGCTCAATTGCTGCTCAATCTATCTAATTGATACTGCATGTGACTCTACTTTTTTGCCAATGCCGGATAGGTCATTACGCATCTCCTTTACGTTGTCATCCGTAGAGTCAAACCTCTTCATCATCTTATTCATCATATCTCCGATGCGACCTATGCTTGATCCTCCATCTCAGTTTCCTGGTGGGATGTACACACCACTTCTATAATTCCTGTTGGTATACCCGTTCCTGTTGTAGTTGTTTTCACGATTGTAGTTCCCGTCGCGGTTATACTGTCCTTCCCGATTGTAATTACTATAGTTCTGACCTTGATTTCCTTGACCTTGGCGCCAACTACCTTGATTGGATCCTTGGGCGTTGGTCCGAAAACCCCCCGGTTCCTCGTTGACAAGATTCACATCCTCCTCATATGTGTACCAATCAGTTAGTGGTGTATTCTGGTGATATTGGATTGTATTAACTTTCTCCGCATTACCACTTACATGTTTTGGCACCAAGCTTCACTCCATTCTTAGTTGCGCCCATTCTTCACGAAGATCATCATTGGACGGATTTAGTGTAGCTTGTATTGAGAAGGTGCTCTTTGAATTAAATGATGCTCTAGTGCTCCATGCGTTGTTATTCTTCGATATCCTTTTAAGTTTTTTAGCAATTTCTTGGAAGGTTTTTGCTCCGTAAGATCCACCTGCAATAGTATCAAACACAACCTTTCCATTATCATCTAGTCCTCAGTAGAAATATTCTTTGAGTGACTCATCATCAATGCGGTGGTTTGGCACAACCTTCACGCAACTTGTAAATCTATCCCAGGAATCACTGACTAACTCTCCATGTTGCGCTGCAAAGTTATTTAGTTTATCCTTAAAATTTAGCTTCTTCGATACTGGAAGGTATTTTTCGAGAAAAACTCGATGCAGTTCATCCCATGTGTAAATAGAGTTGTATGGGAGCTCATTCAACCATACAGTAGAATATCCTGTCAAAGACAATGGGAATACACGAAGACCAATCACATCCATATCTAAGTTCGGCCTCCCTACACTACTCCTACATACGTTGGTAACCTTGGTCATATGAGCATATGAATCTTTCGATGTTAACCCAGCAAACAGTCCTCAGGATGTCAGCATCTGCATAAGGCTGTTGGTGACAACAAATGTGTATCCGACTGGTAGAGGGGGAACAACTATGGCTCCAGTTGATCCTACCACATTATGATCAACCTCAAAGTGTCGGCGGGCATTGGGTGCAGGCTGGTTCTGCACTCAAACCTGTTGAAAGTTTCCAGGTGCGTCTATAACTCTCGAAGGTTGGGCTCCTGGTACCTCTTGACGATCCTCTATGTCCGGATCATTCTCTTGCCTAATTCATTGACCTGTTCCAGCCATTCTTCGCAGAGTCCTTCTTAATTCCAGGTCGTAAGGAGTCAGGGGAATGCCTTCACTTCGTGTATTTGGCATACAAAGGAATAAGACCTGGATAATTCAAAAACAAAATAAATCATATAGAAATAATTGACTAAAGTGCAATAATGAAATTAGTCTAATCTAAATGCCTTATTCCCCGGCAACGGTGCAAAAATTTGATACGCCCAAATTACACCTCCCTAAAGAAGTATAAGCGGTTGTTATCAAAAGAAGAACCTAACAAAGGTTAGGGTCGATCCCATGAGGAATATATTGTTCAGACTTAGTCTAATTTATTGTTAATAGTATGTTTAGTCAATTTATCATTGAAAGAGGGGGGATTTTTTAAAATAGAAACTAAAAGTATAATTGCTGAATGTGTAACAAAACAAGTAAACAAGTAACAAGGTTTGCAGTTTGTACGATCAATATAAGAATAAAACTAGGGCATATGTGTTCCCCACAAGTTCTTAACTCAGTAATCCTAATAATAGTAACTCTTTCCTAGTGTTTAACATGCATAGTCGGTAAGTTAGGTATCCCTAAATGATTGGTACTCCAAATAGGAAATTTCACCATGCAACTTGGTCTATCTACGTGTGTTGCTTTACTAACCCTTAACTTTGACCCAGATAAGCCCTCTGTGTATGTGGTTCAGGCCATAAGATAGCAGACTAATCAACGCTAAATCTCCGTTGTTAAATCTCTTTCCCATTCGTTACTTCCTTGGTCTTGTAAGTAGGAATAGGTAGAGTTCTAACGTTACGCACCATTAAAAAACATTCAAAATGAAGAGATTAACAAAAACATGCATAAACACTAATCAAGAATTACAATATCATCAGTTTTACGTTGTTAATTACTCATGGTTCCCACAACCCTAGTTGTGGATTTAGTTACTCATGCTTGAGGATTCACAATTCATATTAGGGTTTGAATAATAAATCATGAACTTACAATTATAATAAATGAAATCCAAAATCTTGAATTGAAAAGCAAAAGCAAACTTTATACTCCAAACCTTAAGAAATGATTGCCACAAAGGTCGCAAAATAATTCCCAAAGCGAAAACCAAATATTTGAAAATTGTCTAACCACTCAAAAATGAAAATTACAACAGGTATAAATAGAAAATAAAACCTAAACTATGTAGGAAAAGGAAAACTAAGGAAATTCGGCTTAGGTAGTGTCTTCTACGGTTGGTGACCTACGGCTCGTAGTCAGACCAACGGCTCGTAGGTTCACACCGTCATCCAGTAGTTAGTGAAAATCCTGAGGGTCACTTTCTATGGGCATGATCTACGACTCGTAGAGCTTTGTACGGCCCGTCCTGCTCTTCCGTCAACCAAGTACTGCAGGTCATCCCCTCTGAAGTTATCTACGGTTCAGCATCTACGGCTCGCAGCAGGAACTATGACTCGTCATCTTAGTTCATTCGTTCCATTCTTAGCCAAATCTTCAGGCACCTAAACGAACAACCTCAATCTACGGGTCGTCCATAGAGTGACGACTCGTAGATAAACTTGTACATCACCAAAATCCACTTCTACAACACTCTGCTTCACCAACCGCTCAAAAAGCCTATTTCCTGTAAAATCACAAAAAATACCATCACATCTAATAACAAAATGTATAAGAGGAATGCAAAACCATAAGTTTAATGCATCAAAAGTACCGTAAATCCACGGTACATCAGTCTCCTGTTGATGGTCATCATAGTTGTATCTGGACTGCTCATGAAATCTTGCAATGTGGGTACTATTGGTCCACCATTCACCAAGATGCTCACGATTTCTCCAAGTCTTGTGATTGATGCCAAAGAGAAGGAGGGGTTTCAAGAAAGCAAGAACTCCCAATGAATCCTATACTGGTGATTGAACTCTTTGATGTGTGGGGACTTGATTTTATGGGTCCGTTTGTGAGTTCAAATGGGATGAAGTATATACTTGTCGTGGTTGACTATGTGACCAAATGGGTAAAAGTTGTCGCGCTTTCAAAAAATGAAGGTAAAAGTGTCACCGCATTCCTGAAAAAGAATATCTTCTCCAGATTTGGTACACCAAGGGCGATTATTAGCGATGGAGGTTCCCACTTTTGTAATAAACTGTTCAAGGCATTTCTTGAGAAGTATGGTGTTCATCACAGCATAGCAACTCCTTATCATCCATAGTCTAGTGGACAAGTTGAAGTGTCCAATAGAGAAATCAAGCAAATCCTTGTGAAGACTGTGAATGGGAACATAACTGATTGGTCGAGGAAGCTCGATGCTGCTCTATGGGCCTATCGCACTGGCTTCAAGAATCCGATAGGTATGTCTCCTTACCAACTTGTTTTTGGAAAGTCATGTCACTTACTTGTAGAGCTAGAGCATAAAGTGATGTGGGCACTCAAGAAGCTTAATCTAGATTGCGATGCCGCATCTAGATTGCGATGCCGCATCAAGTCAAAGGTTGAATGAATTGAATGAGCTGGATGCGTTCCGCTTAAAAGCATATGAAAGTTCATCCTTGTATAAAGAGAAGATGAATAAGTACCATGATCAAAAGATCGAAAAGCGTAATTTTACTCCCGGTGATATGGTACTTCTATTTAACTCAAGGTTACGATTGTTTCCTGGCAAGCTCAAGTCAAAGTGGACGGGACAATTCAGAGTCATCCAAGTATTTTCACATGGGGCAGTTGAACTCGAGAACAAGGAAGGAACAAAATTCAAAGGCAATGGCCATAGGATCAATCTCTCTATGGGCCAAACAGAAGAGGTCAACGAGTTGATTGAACAATGGAGTCTTGATGAAGTCTTAGTAGTCAAGAGATCTGCGTCATGCCGTGACATTAAATCAAGCGCAACTTGGGAGGCAACCCAAGATGTAAAATCTAGCCAATTTTAGGAATTTTTAGACTTTTTATTGAGTTTTATGTTTTATTGAGTCTTAGTATTCGCTAGATTAGGGTAGTATTGGGTCCGTGTCCAAAAAGAATCAATAAAATATAAAAGAAAGTCCTAATGCTTGCTAAATGTGCAAGAATATACGAAAAATCTGGAACACTATAAGTACAGAAGGTTCTACGATTCCCATCAACGAGTCATCGTTCACTCGACAGACCGTCCATGGTATCCGTAGAACTTGATGTCCAAAAGCAGCTGCAGCTTTAAGTCTATAGTTGCACAGTACGAGCCGTACACCCTTTGACGGCCCGTAGTATGCAACCGTAGAGCCCAGGTATGTTTTTGAAATTTTGCTAAGAGTTGCGAGTAATGAAGGAACCCATCTATGGCCCATACAATCATGTACGAATCGTAGACAAGTTTTCATAGATTCAGTCGTGTTTAAACTAAATGAATCGACCCGTGATTTTTTTAAATAAAAATCGTTCATTTTAAATCCTCCCCCCATTTCCCCCCTTTCTTCAACGGTACACCCCCTCAAATCAAGTTTTATCCACCCTTTCACTTCACATACATCCCCTCCTA
This sequence comes from Solanum appendiculatum, assembly GCA_018342035.1. Classification (NCBI taxonomy): domain Eukaryota; kingdom Viridiplantae; phylum Streptophyta; class Magnoliopsida; order Solanales; family Solanaceae; genus Solanum; species Solanum appendiculatum. The sequence goes on along the minus strand of JAGDQO010001117.1, from coordinate 187,742 downwards.
ATTTCACCACCCACTGTATAACCATCTATCCTCCCATCTTCTTCTTCTTCCCCCTTTTCTAACTCTTTGTCTACATCTCCTTTTTTTTTCTTTCTTATTTTTCTCTATTTTCGAATTCACAAAAACAAATCGCTAGTTTGGAGTCTAGAAACTTGGGTGCTTAGAGTTACAATAACACACTCACACAACTTCAACTTCATAGTTCATTAAAGGTACTAATTTCTGGTTTAAAGTTTTAATTTGAGGTTGAAGTCGAAAATTGTTACTTGACCTCGGGTAGTAATTGTATGTGAAATTGACTCTAATAATTTCAAAATTACCCTTGGGATGATGGTATGGTGGGTGGTGTTAAGTGTTGATATATAAATATGATGAATACCTTCTAGTTGTGTTCTTGACTTAGGGTTTCAATTCTTATTATTGATCATATACCTAATTGCATGATTGAAACCCTAGGAACGAAAGAATAACATGAAGTTATGTTGAAATGCATATTCTAGAAGTAGTTTGGCACAATAAATGATGTATTTGTGATGTTGGTTGATAATATTGTTTTGAGGTCTGACACAGTGGTGGTCGACGACCATGACCTACGGCTCGTAGGGTAACCTACGGATCGTAGGTCATTTCCAGTCAGTCAGTATTGTACACCAGTAGCCTAAGTTAGTTTTGACGGATTGATGTACGGACCATAGGTCATTTAATGGACTGACTTGTCGAACCGTCAATGCAACTTCAGAAACTAAAAATTTAACCTCCTCAGTTACGGTTAGGACCAACCGTCCGTAGATGCTTCTACAGCCCGTAAGTACTAACCGTAGGTACCAAAACAGTAGCAGTCTAAATTTTTCCTTTTTTCTTTTCTTTCTTCTTTTCTTGGTTTTCCTTTACATGTTTAGGTACTAACATGGTTTCATAGGTACCATTCCACCAAAGGTGACTCGGCAGTACAAGCGTAGGGGCAAATCCACTGCACCTTCAGCCTGGCAAAGGATTATTGATGAGGCTACAGATGATGAATGCAGTGGTTTCGAGTATGACCCTCCTTTGAGGAATGATTCATCCAAGTCTCCTAGAGCAACTCGTCAGCAGGCCTAGCAGTTGACCATTATCTCAGTGACGGATGGATCAACATCCGATAGTGATGATGATGCTTCCTAGTCTGAGGAGGAAGCATAGAGTTCGAGTAAGGGTAGGGGAGAGTCTCAGCCAAGAGATGCCCCCAGCTCCCAGGCTGCAGCTCAGACCGAGTTCGGCTCTGACTCAGAATCTGCTTATGCTTATGCTTTAGGTGACATAGAGACTGAAGTGGAACAACCTATACAAGTTACGGGCGAGCCCAACTTGTGGTGTGTTCCGAGCATGTTCCAGATTTATAATGAAGTTATCCGCCAAAATGCCCATAACAAACATGCCCGGCAAATTGAGGAGAACAATGGGTACTCACAGGCAGCCTCCATATAATTCCACCTATATATGAGCTATTTCGGTGGTACGGATGCGAGTGGACTGCTGAGAAGCTGGGCAGGTATAGCCCAATTATGGTGTCAAAGTTCTATCCATCATATGCGGCCACAATGCAAAGAGACATGCCCTTGAGGGCAAAGGCATTAAAGCAGCCACCACTCCTTTCTACACTTGTACGGGATATTCCCGTAGATATCTCCGAGAACACTCTCCGCCATTTTATTTACGGTCCCTCTCACACTCAGCCGATTAATATGTCTGAGTTTGATTATATGATGCAGCTAGTCTATACCAGAGTGGCTATGCGGGACATGGCACTGAGAGAGAGCCTACTCTGATGGGTGGTCGGTTACATTACTGACCAAGGGGTCAACGTAGAGTGGGTCTGAGATATGACCCTTTCTATCAAGAAGGCCATGTTGAACTTCACGGCCAAATTTCAGTTGTCCATAGTTCGCACTAGGTTGTCCCTACGATGGCGGACAACCAATTGACTTGGGATAGAGCGGTGATGGTTGTGTGCTTGATGGCGGGGTACGAGATTGACTTTGTCCGGATGATTATTGCTGATATTCATGAGCGGGCCTTTCGGAAGACCACCACATTGCAATTTCCCTACCTCATATTAAGACTATGTCGTGAGGCGACTGTGCCAATCTATTTTAGGAATGCTTACGTTGAGGTGATGAAGACCGTTGATATCGGTCTTATTAGAGATGAGGTGAACCCCACAGCACCACGATGGGGTATCCAGATTGACTTACTGCCCATGGGAGATGCATTAGACCCCAACAGGCTGATGAGGACACTATCTCGGCTCCTACTACGGAACCCCAGGGTCTATTCCCCTTCCTCAGTTTCATGTTTGGTTGCGAGCACAGCACGTGCTCTCACTCCTACAGGGTCAGCCATGCTTTCACTAGCCCGAGTCGTCCAATTGGAGACATAAATTGCTACTCTCCTACAACATATTCCACCATGGATGCAAAAGGTCGTCGAGGAATCAAAGGCCCGAACTACACAGGCCGTTGAGGTAAAGATACAGGTGGTGTACCAGAGGATTGATGCTTTCGAGATCCATATAATGTATAGGCTTCAGCGTGGGCCCACTACTGACTTAGCTACTTTCAAGACAGACTTGGACCAACTCCAGCCTGACAGTAATGCTTTGGCTACTATTGAACTGTTGCTCCGGAACCTATCCCGGAAGCTGATGCTAGAGACGTAGTGCTTAATGCACTGATCGGGGTTGAGGGGCAGTCTACTGACTTCTCCGATACGATAGGGAAGCGCATCTAGAATAAGGATGACACTGCTATAAGCCCAGAGGAGACGCGGCGAGCCCACAAGAGGGAGAGATTGGTGCAAAAGGCTGCTCAGCGCCAATCCATACTAGATGAGCAGTTGAGATCGGAGCGTATGGGAGAGTTAACTGCGGAAGCTTCAGGCTCGGGGCGCACTAGTGATGGTGCACCCTAGACTACTACTGAGGGCATTACTGAGGGAGCCTCACATGATGACCCAGCGGGTTCCGGGTGACCGAACCCACCCGTTTCTTGATTGGTCTTCGATGCATACACGCCACAGGTTTGTCTCACTCGATGTTTTTTAATTTTACTTGTGCATTGAGGGCATTGCACTACACTTTTATGTGGGGGTGGGGTGAATGGATTGTGAGTGTTGGGGTGAAGTCTGAGTAACTCAACTCACAATCCTTCCTTGGGGTTTTCTTGCTTGTGTTCTTTTTCCCCAAGGAATTGTTTTAATTTCTGTTGAACCAGCATGTTTAGGATAGTAAATGTGTAGAAGTAACATGGAAGTAAAATCATGATGACAATAAAACATAAAAATTGACATCCCTCCAAATTTTGATTTGTGCCGTGTCTTTGAATTTGATAAGTTGAATGTGTAGGATCTTTGTATGACATCATAGTAATCGATAAAGACACTATGACTTAGGCTATGACATAAACCAGATTCATTGATGATTTAATAATTGCAACAAGGTGCCATGTGTGTGTGAGGTCATTTGTATATTCATATGGTACGTGCCAATCTATAACTTGCCTCGTTAGTCTTGCTAAGGTAATTTAAACCAGAAACTGGGAGATGATCATAGGCCATTGATTGATAATGAGTCCACTTAAGCTTAAAAACAACCAACCCAAAGGAAAAATTGTTCCCCTCGATCTAAATGTTTGAGCCTAAAGAATACCATTCTTTCGATACACCCAATTCACCTTCCCTGATAATTTTGTGAAACTCTGTTTTGGCCCTGGTCTCTCATTGGACATTGTGTACCTCGACTTAGGCTAAAAGCCTAAGTTTTGGGTGGCTACTGCAAAGTTGTACCTTAATTCTGGCCCTAGTCCTTCCTAGGACATTGTGCACCTCAACTCATATTAAACATCTAAGTTGAGGGTGGCCATTATGAAGGAAAGCAAGAAAGAAATGGTATGAAAATATTCGTGTGTAGAGAAAAGAAAGAAAAAAGAGTAAAAGTGTTGAAAAGGGTGTGACTGAACAAAAAGAAGCAAAAGGAATGAAAAAGCTTAGACAAAAAGAGGAAGAAAAGATGAATCAAACAAGATGATCAAGTCAAAAGTCACACTTGTGCTTAAAAGAATCAAAGAGGAAGAGCATAAAGCATGATGATGTAAAAATTAGTTGTAAAAGAGGTCAACTAGCCAATGTAATGTCAAGGAGGGCATAAAAGTCACTTAATATCGAAATATACCACACCTGACCCTGATCCTACGTTACCAGGTAAGAAAGTCCTATAGTGATCCTAAGTGACCAATTTGGTAAGTCAAATCGGAGAAAATAAGGGCAAGCCTATGGTATTGAGCACAAACTGTACTGAATTCGTTCTGAGTGTGAGAATACTAAGTCCCTAGCTAAAGTTCAAAATCTATGTGAAAAGGGGATTTCTTTGTGGTAAAGGAACAAGTTGCATTATTGAAGAATTGGTATCTTGGTGATTGTTGTCTGTGTAAGTGAATGTGTCTATTGGTATGTCTATGTCATGTATTGATCCACATGAGTTAGCTTGTTTAGTTTATGATGAAAGTTACAATTGGCTGAATATAAATAAGGAGGATGATGAAAGAAAAATGTTGTGTGATTGCTTGAATTGTGGGTTGCTTATGCATAAGTGTCGTTTAGAGTTTGTTGAGTCGCTTGAGGACAAGCAACGATTTAAGTTAAGGGTGTTGGTGTACCATAAAATTACGGTACTTTTGATGCATTAAACTTAGAGTTTTGCATTCTTCTTACGCATTTTGTTAGTAGATGTGATGGTTTGTGTGTTTAATTTTTCAAGAAATAGGCTTTTGGAGCAGTTGATGATTAAAGTGTTGCAGCAGCAGAGTTTTGATGTTGTACGAGTTGACTTACGAGTTTTCAATTCCTTGACAAGCCATAGGTTGAAGTCGTGGGTTCAGGTGCTTGAAATTTGAGCTAAGTATGGAACGACGGGTGAGATGACGAACCATAGTTCCTGCTACGAACAGTAGATGAAGAACCATAGAAAACTTCATAGAGGGTGAACTTCAGTACTTGATTGATGGAAGAGCAGGACAGGCCGTACAAAGATCTACGAGTTGTAGATCATACCCGTAGAAAGTGACCCTCAGATTATTGACTAACTGCTGAATGGCAGAAGGTAACCTACGAGTCGTAGGTCACCAACCATAGATGACACTACCCAAGCCAAATTTCCTTAGCTTTCCTTTTTCTACTTAGTTTAGGTTTTGTCTTCTATAAATATAAGTTGTAAATTTAATTTTTGAGTAGTTTTTGGGAGTTAGACGTTTTGTGATACATTATTTTAGCTTTGAGACTTATTTATACAAACACTTTTGGTAATTAATTCTTGAAGTTTGGTTTATGCAATTGGCTTTTGTTCTTCAATTCGAGATTTTGGATTCCATCTATTTTCATTGTAAGTTCATGATTTATTATTTGTAACACCCCGAAAATTTCTAAGCTAAGGCCCGGACCATTCTTTATTTACATGTAGAAATCGTATCGGGTAATTCGTAAATTGCTCATATTTGTAAAGGTCATTCTTTTGTGTTCGAATGGATTTGAATATGACTTAAGGTCATAATGACCCCCTAGCACAAAATTGAGTTGAAAACTTCATTTTCGATTGTGTTTTGACATAAGATTATACTTAGGTCAACTTCAAACAATCGTATCTCCTATAAAATAATGAATTAGGTGGCCCATGACCTATAAAATTAAAGGTATTTGAGTCCTCTTTTCAACGCCACCAAGTTTGCTTTTTTTTTCGAGTTTGTAGTAAAAAGTTATGACTATTTTACCAGAGACTGTCATATAAGAATTCTGAGTATGTGAAAGACGACTCCCACCTACGGTCCGTCGTTTGAACGATGAACCGTCTTGTGAGGTCGTCGGTAAGGTACTGAGGGTAAACTTTTAAGACCCCAGACCTACGGATCCAATAAATGGGCCGTAGGTACTACTACGGGCCGTTGTTAGGATTCGTAGGTGGATCTGTAAACCTTAAAATTTTGATATCAAATCCACGAAGGTGACCTACGGTCCGTAGATGGCCTCTTAGATCATTTCAGCAGTTTTAACGAAGGGTAGTTCAGTCTTTCCCCACCCCTTCTAATCCTAACCACGATCCTTTTTCACCTAAATAAGGGTCTAAGAAGTGTTAAAACATTATTTCACATTTTTTAATACATCAACGACTTAGAACAAGGATTGAAGAGGAGAAAAGCTAGGGTTTTCAATTGTTCTTCCGATTTCACCAAGAACTTCGTTCTTCCAAGGTATGTAAGGCTTTCATAGTGTTGGACAAGTGCGTCCACACGCCCTACATATATCATAATTTCAGAAAAGAGTAATCTAGGGTTTTATTACTTGTTTTTGAGAAATTTCGAGTTAAGCCTTATGTTGAATTTTAATTCAGTTTTTGAGTTATTGTATCCATATCATTGAGTATTATTGTGATACTGTTCATGTCTATATTTCGGTATGAACCCTACTTATTGAGTTGATTGTTCATGAATTATTTTCTGCATGAACCCTATAATTTGAGTATTCATTGAGTTATTATTGAGAATCTCTTCAACTGAACGATTATCTTAAATTAACTTTTTTGAGAAAATAAAGAGGAGTTTTGAGGAAAGTTTAAAGAGACATTTGGAGTAAAGTTAAAGAAATTTATCATTTTTACAGTGAGAAAGAGAACTTTGATTTTTTTGATAAAAAGTTGAAGGAGTTTCGAGGGATAATTGAGACATTGCCTCTTAATGAGTACCTTTTGAGTAATTATCTCAAAACAGAGAAAGTGTATTTCTACTTGAGCATGAGTATATATATAATTATTGGGAGTAGTATTGAGCACCGATATGGGGATGAGTTCAGACAACTCGAATTCCTCATAAACCATGTATGACAACATGGGTAAATGATTCATACTTTTTAGATGATTTCCTTATGCCTTCGGGTAGAGCTTAGTGGATCCACTTAGTTGAGGTTGTTCTTTACCCCAGCAAGGTATAGGATAGTTCTGGCAGCGTGGGCGAGACGCTGTATCATCGCTTAGCTCATAGTGATTGTTGTCGGTTAAAGAATCTCCCAAATAAGAGTAAAGAGTAAAGATCTTATTTTTTGTATTTTTACGAAGGTCCTAGCGTTAATATCCTTTATTTACAAAACTTTAAATATTTCATCTCTTATTATTGCTTTGCATTGAGTTGAGGTGAGTATTCTCCTAGTCTTATCAGTTCAATTATTATTTTACTCAGCCATTGTACTTACTCGTGCATTCAATGTACTGATGTCATTCAGCCTGCATCTTTTTATGATGCAGATACAGGTGTTCAGGGTCATCAACAGGCACTTTGTTGATACCATTTGCACTCCAGCTAGTTTTGGTGAGCCTTCTTACTTTTCGGAGGACTTCACACTATATTTCCCTTTTTGTTGAGTTGTCGAGGGTCCTATCCCGACATCTATCTTAGTATTTAGAGGCTTCATAGATAGTTAGAGTTGAGGAGTCTCTCAGTATATTTCCGTTTGATAAGATGTTTTGAGACTGTTTTGCAAAGTATTTTCATTGTTGAACTTAAGTATTCATAGACAATTTGAGTTTAGTAATTGTTGGAGTTTGAATGACTTAAATATTATTTCTAAGCTTGTTACTGCTTGAGTAAATCTTCCGCTAAGTAGTCAGTCAGGCCAAAGGGATTGCTTGGGGACTAAAAATGGTTCTCGAGTGCCACTCATGTCTAGGGTGTAGGCTCGAGGCGTGACAAACTTGGTATCAGAGTACAGAGTTCAAGATTCCTAGGGTGTCTATGAAGCCGTGTCTGTAGAATCAGTCTTATCGGTGTGAAGCGAGACACATCTATAACTAGGAGGCTACGACATTTAGGAACTTTCACCTTTTCTTACTCATGTTCATGCGATAGAGTTCAACTATATGAAAGTTTCCTCTAACTCGTGCTTATGCATGTCTTTTCATATCATGCCTCCACGAAGAGCTATTCAAGGACGTCCTGCTAGGAGGAATGTGAATCCTCACGGTCAGGAAGTTTTGAGTGCACCAGAAGTGCAACCCCCTCAAGGAGATGTCACCAATGCTAAGTTTAGGAATGCTATTCAGATACTGACTCAGGTTGTGATGAATCAGGCTGGTCAACAAAGAGTGGGTCATCAGGATGTGGCTAATACATCCAGAACTCGTGAATTCTTGAGGATGAATCCCCCAGAGTTCACAGGGTCGAATATCACGGGGGATTCGGAAAACTTTGCGGAGGAGCTTCAGAAAGTGTTTGAGGTTATGTGTGTTGCTGATGCAGAGCGTGTGGAGTTAGCCTCATATCAACTGAAATGCGTTGCTAGAATATGGCATGACCAATGGAAGAAGAACAGAACATAAGGGGCACCACCTTTGAGTTGGGCGGTGTTTGAAGATGCTTTCTTGGGGCACTTCTTTCCCCGCGAACTAAGGGAAGCACAGGTAAGGGAGTTTATGAATCTGAAGCAGGAATCTATGAGTGTGCAAGAGTACAGCCTCAAGTTCACTCAGCTATCTCGCTATGCTCTAGAGATGGTGGCTAATATGAGGAGCAGGATGAGCTTGTTTGTGTCTGGGCTATCCCGCTTGTCAAGTAAGGAAGGTAAGGTGGCTATGCTGATAGGGAACATGGACATATCAAGACTCATGATCCGTGTTCAACAAGTTGAGGAGGATAAATTGAAAGACAGGGAAGAGTTCCGAAGTAAGAGGGTTAAGACAGCAAATCATGAATCCAGCCAGCAGAAGGTCGGGAATGTGAATCAGTCATCTTTTCGGCAAAGGTCACCTGGACTTGCTCCATCATCAGCTAGTGCACCTGCACCAAAGAGTATAAATGAATTCAAGAACCAGAACTCCCAGAATTTCAGAGCTCGACCTACTCAGTCTCAGGGTAGCGTGGCATAAAGGGATAATTGAACCCCTATATGTACCAAGTGTGGTAGGAACCACCAAGGAGAGTGTCGTGATGGTTCAAGTGGCTGCTTCAAGTGTGGTAAGACGGGTCACTTTATGAGAGAGTGCCCTAAGAACAAGAAGGGTAATGGGGGCAATAGAGCCCAATCGTCTTCAGCAGCTCCAGCAGATAGAAATACCCAGAGAGGAGCTACTTTAGGGACAGGCGGAGGAGCAAACCGTCTGTATGCTATGACTAGTCGCCAGGATTAGGAGAACTCACCAGATGTTGTCACTGGTATGCTTAAAGTTTTTACTTTCGAAGTTTATGCCATAATTGATCCAGGTGCCAGTCTGTCTTTTGTGACTCCTTATGTAGCCATGGAGTTCGGCATTTCCCCTGAACAACTTCTTGAGCCTGTCAGTGTTTCCACACTTGTTGGTGAGTCTATTCTAGCAGAAAGACTCTACCGTGATTGTACCATCTCTATATATCACAAGGACACCATGGCTGACTTAGTTGAGCTAGATATGGTGGACTTTGATGTTATTCTAGGTATGGACATACTTCATGCTTGTTATGCCTCCGTCGATTGTAGAACTCGAGTAGTCAAGTTTCAATTTCCTAATGAGCCAGTTTTAGAGTGGAGGAGTAGTTCAGCAGTGCCTAGGGGTCGTTTCATCTCATACCTTAAGGCTAGAAAGTTAGTTTCCAAAGGGTGCATCTATCACTTAGTCCGAGTTAATGACTCTAGTATTGAGACACCGCCTATTAAGTCAGTTCCAGTTGTGAGTGAGTTTCCAGAGGTCTTTCCAGACGATCTTCCCGGAGTCCTTCCTGAGAGAGAAATAGACTTTGGAATAGATATTCTTCCTGATACTCAACCCATCTCTATTCCACCGTATAGAATGGCTCCAGCCGAGTTAAAAGAGCAGTTGAGAGATCTTCTTTATAAGGGTTTCATCCAACCAAGTGTTCAACCTTAAGGCGCTCCGGTCTTATTCATGAGGAAGAAAGATGGTTTCCTTAGGATGTGTTTCGATTACCGCCAGTTGAACAAGGTCACCATAAAGAATAAATATCCCCTTCCAAGAATTGATGACCTTTTCGACCAACTTCAGGGTGCCACTTGTTTCTCTAAGATAGACCTCAGATCTGGCTTTCATCAATTGAGAGTGAGAGAAAGTGACATCCCAAAGACAACTTTCAGGACCCGTTACGGTCATTATGAGTTCCTTGTTATGTCCTTTGGTCTGACTAACGCTCCTGCAACATTCATTGATCTTATGAACAGGGTATTTAAAACATACATGGACATGTTTGTTATCGTGTTCATTGATGACATAATGATTTATTCGAGGAATGAGGAGGACCATGCTAGTCATCTAGAATAGTCCTTCAAACTCCCAAAGATCGAGAGTTATATGCCAAGTTTTCTAAGTGTGAATTTTGGCTCGAATCTGTGGCATTCTTAGGAGACATTGTGTCTGGCAAAGGATTTCGAGTCGACACTCAGAAGATTGAGGCAGTGCCGAATTGGCCAAGACCCACATCTCCAACTGAAATAAGGAGTTTCTTGGGGTTGACAAGTTACTACAGAAGGTTTGTCGAGGGTTTCTCATCTATTTCATCTCCTTTGACTAAGTTGACTCAGAAAACAACTAAGTTTCAATGGTCTGAATCTTGTGAGAAAAGCTTTCAGGAATTGAAAACTCAGCTAACTACAGCTCCAGTGTTGACCCTACCAGAAGGTACAAAGGGTTTCGTCATTTATTCTGATGTGTCTAGAGTTGGACTTGGTTGTGGATTGATGTAAAATGGTAAGGTTATAGCCTATGCCTCCAAACAGCTTAAGATTCACGAGAGGAACTACCCGACTCATGATCTCGAATTGGCAACAGTGGTTTTTGCTCTCAAAATATGGTGGCATTATCTCTATGGTGTTCATGTGGATGTGTTCACAGACCACAAGAGTCTCCATTATGTTTTCAGTTAGAAGGAGCTTAATCTCATATAAAGGAGGTGGTTAGAGTTGCTCAAGGATTACGACATGAGTATCCTCTATCACTCAGGTAAGGCTAATGTTGTTGCTGATGCTCTGAGCAGGTTGTCCATGGGGAGTGTTGCTCATGTTGAGGAAGGAAAGAAGGTAGCTAAGGAAGTTCACAGACTTGCATGGTTGGGTGTTCGATTATTGGGTTCCGGTGAAGGCGGAGTTGTTGTGATGAATGGAGCTGAGTCTTCATTAGTGGCAGAGGTAAAGGAGAAGCAAGACAAAGACCCCATTTTTCTTGAGTTTAAGGCAAATGTGCATAAGCAAAAAGTGATGGCTTTTGCACAAGGGGGAGATGGTGTATTGAGATATCAAGGAAGGTTATGTGTTCCGAAGATGGATGATCTCCAAGAGAGGATTATGGAAGAAGCTCACAATTCCAAGTATTTGATTCATCCAGGTTCCACAAAGATGTACCATGACATGAGAGAAGTCTATTGGTGGAGTAGTATGAAGAGGTGTATTGCAGAGTTTGTTGCTAAGTGCCCAAATTACCAGCAAGTCAAAGCTAAACATCAAAGGCTGTGTGGTGTGGCTCAGAATATACCCCTTCCGGAATGGAAGTGGGAGATGACTAATATAGACTTTATTACAAGTTTACTGCGATCTCGCAGGTAGCATGATTCCATTTGGGTGATTGTGGATCGGATGACCAAATCAGCCCACTTCTTACCAGTAAAGACTATCAATACAACAGAAGAGTATGCAAACCTGTACATTCATGAGATAGTTTGACTTCATGGAGTCGCATTGTCCATCATCTCAGATAGGGGTGCTCAATTTACCGCGCAGTTTTGGAAGTCGTTTATGAAAGGTTTGGGTTCAAAGGTGAACCTTAGTACTACTTTTCATCCTCAAATTGATGGTCAAGCAGAGCGCACAATTCAGACCCTAGAGGACATGTTGAGAGCTTGTGTTCTCGATTTCAAAGGTAATTGGGATGACCATTTGCCACTTAACAAGTTCACCTACAATAATAGTTACCATTCCAGCATTCAGATAGGTCCGTATGAGGCTCTATATGGGCGAAGGTGTAGATCTCTCATTGGCTGGTTTGAGATTGGTGAAGCTGAGTTGATAGGACCAGATTTGGTTCATCAAGCCATGGAGAAGGTGAAGAATATTTAGGAGAGGCTGAAAACAGCGCAAAGTCGTCAGAAATCCTATACAGATGTGAGAAGGAAAGACTTGGAGTTTGAGGTTAATGATTGGGTCTATTTAAAGGTGTCACCTATGAAGGGGGTTATGAGATTTAGTAAGAAGGGAAATTTCAGTTCCCAATATATTGGTCGTTACAGGATATTGAAGACAGTTGGCAATATAGCTTATGAGTTGGACCTACCGTCAGAGTTAGCAGCAGTCCATCCGGTACTTCACATCTCTATGCTAAAGAAGTGTTTGGGTGATCCTTCACTTATTGTGCCTACCGAGAATATTGGTATCAAGGACAGCCTATCTTATAAGGAGATTCCCATACAGATTCTTGATCGTCAGGTTCGCAAGTTGAGAACCAAAGAGGTTGCATCAGTCAAAGTTTTGCGGAGGAATCAGTTTGTTGAGGAGGCTACATGGGAGGCTGAGGAAGATATGAAGAAAAGATACCCTCATCTCTTTACCTCTGATTTATCTCCAACCCAAGGTATTAACTCTTCCCAAAGTACTCATTCAATTCATTCCCTCCTTCACTATTTTGAGTTCATGAGTTTATGTGTATTTCAAAGTTTGGGTTGTTAAAAATTTCCCTACCCTATTCATTCTCAGTTCATCCATCATTCCAGGACGAATGACTCCAAGGGGGAGATATTGTAACACTCTGAAAATTTCTAAACTAAGGCCCGGACCATTCTTTATTTACAAGTAGAAATCGTATCGGGTGATTCGTAAATTGCTCATATTTGTAAAGGTCATTCTTTTGTGTTTGAATGGATTTGAATATGACTTAAGGTCACAAGGACCCCCTAGCACAAAGTCGAGTTGAAAACATCATTTTTGACTAAGTTTTGACATAAGCTTCTACATAGGTTAACTTCAAATAATAATATATCCCACCACATAATGAATTAGGTGGCCCATGACCTATCCAATTAAAGTTCTTTGAGTCCTCTTTCCAACGCCACCAAGTTTGCCTTGTTTAGAGTTCGGAGTAATAAGTTATGACCATTTTACCAGAGACTGTCATATAAGAATTATGAGTCTGTGAACGACGACTCCAACCTATGGTCCGTCGTTTGAACGAACCATCGGTAGAGTACTGAGGGTCAACTTTTGAGACCTTAGACCTACGGATCCAACCAACGGGCCGTAGGTACTACTATAGGCCGTCATTAGGACCGTAGGTGGATCTGAAAACCTTAAAAATTCAATATCAAATCCACGAAGGTAACCTACGGTTCGTAGGTCAACCCATGAACCGTAGGTGGCCTCGTAGATCAATTTGCTAGTTTTAACGAGGGGTAATTTACTCTTTTTCATTCCTTCTAAGCCTAACCCAGATCCTTTTTCACCTAAATAAGGGTCTAAGTTGTGTCAAAACATTATTTCATGTTCTTTAACACTTCAACGACTTAGAGCAAGGATTCAAGAGGAGAAAAGCTAGGATTTTCAATCGTTCTTCCCAGGTATGTAAGGCTTTCATAGTGTTGGACTAGTGCGTCCACACGCCCTACATATATCATAAATTTAGAAAAGAGTAATCTAGGGTTTTATTCCTTGTTTTTTGAGAAATTTCGAGCTAAGCCTATTGTTTAATTTTAATTCAGTTCTTGAGTTATTGTATCCATATCATTGAGTCTAGGATTGGGAGTCGGAGTCAAAGTCATGTTTTAGGCCGGGAGTCCGGGTCAAAATTTGGGTCTCAATTTGGAAGTTAAGTACTGGGTTAGGTCACAGTTTGGATGTCAGGCTTTGGATCGGGAGTCAAGGTCGAGTTCCAGATCAGGTGTCGGGTCGAGTATCGAGTTTGTGTCTCTGTTTGGAAGTCAAGTCTCGGGTAAGGTGTCGAGGTGGGTTCCTGATTTAGAAGTCGATTTCGGCTCCCTATTTGAAAGTCGCGATTGACCCAATATGGAAGTTGGATATTGGATGAGGAGTCAAGGTCGGGTCTCAATTTGGACTTTGGGTCCTACTTTGGCTATCGAGTGTTGACGTTGGGTCCATGTAGGGAAATGGGGTCCCAATTTGTATGGGGGATCAAATCCTTGAATGGTCAGTCGGGTCCAGATTCGGGTGTTAGGTTTGTGATTGGGTCCTAAATCTAGAGTTAGGGTCAGGTCATGAATCAGGTCTCTAGGTTAGATTTCAAATCAGTCATCAGGGTTGTCTCCCGATTGGGATTTAGAGGCCTGGATCGGGTCCAAGTTCAAATGTCGGGTTTCGGGTCGAAAGTTAGGATTTGGTCCTAGATCAAATGTTGGGGTTAAGTCCTAGTTCAGATGTCTGAGTTGGGTCTTAGTTTGAATGTCTGATCTCAGGAGGGATTCGGGGTTAGATCCTGGGTCGAGTCTCGAGGTCAGATTTTGGATCAATCGTCGGGATCATGTCCCAAATTAGATGTCAGGGTCGGGATCGGGTCGTAGTTCTAATGTTGGGTCTCAAGTTAGGAGTTGAGTTCAGGTTCCAAGTAATGATTTGGGGTCAGGTCCCGAATCAGATGTCGAGGTCAAGTCCTAGTTCGAATGTCGCGTCTTAGATCAGGAGTTGGGGTCAGCTCCCGGTTGAGAGTTTAGGTCAAATCCCAGATTGATCGTCAAAGTGGGTCCCAAATCAATTATTGGGGTTGGTTTTCCTGTCAAAAACTATTTTTCTAAAAAAATCTTTTCTACTCTATAGCCAAAAATAAAAGATATTTTTTGAAAAATATTTTTCATTCATCAACCAAACACTAGAAAATATTTTTCACGACCAAACATGAGAAATAAGTCAGAAACCAACTTATTTTCCAAGAAACATATTCCTTCATACCAAACACACACGCTCCTACTTTTTTCTTAAGACTTTAGAGTCGCCATGTGTAGGAACTTTGTTTTCTATACTAGTCTCCACTGTTTTCTAAGTTAGGAATGGAAATTAGAGCTAGACAGGTCAAGCGGGATAGAGAAAGGCTTGACCCATTAAGAATTTGATCCGCCTTGTCCTGTCGTGTTTAACATTTGTTGAAAATTTGTCTTATTCCATCTTGCCCTAGCAAGCTCTGCCCCGTCCTGCCCATTTAGTCTCATTTTCAATTTTTTTTCTTTATTTATCTATTTTGTAATATTCTACCAAGACACCACTTATTGCATATTAATATTCAATTCAGACTCGATAATCAAAAGAATAATGACAATTTAGTTAGAAAGGTTGATAGTTGCGTGAGCTGAAGAAATTATTAATTTATTAGATGCATAAATTAATTTCCCAAATTACTTGTATAATCTACATCATGAGTTCCCAAAACATTAAATATATATATAGTTCATTTATGATTCTATGTACATATCTCTTGGAAGGAAATAAGTTTCTTTAAATTTTTTATATCGAATTGTAATCCCTACTTTATTCCGTCCCAATTGTCATCCCTAATGACACTTGAGTTATTTTTAATGTGTCTTTATTACCAAATAAAAAGGAAAATAAAAAAATAACAAAATGTCCATTTCAACAAGAACATTTTTCCCAAAATCAAATTAAAAATATATTCATTCAATCAAAATATTTTATCCGAAAAAACTCAATTATCACTTATTATTCTTATTCATATTCATCATTCAGCACTTTTTCATTTCTGGTCTTCTTCTTCAATTCCCTTCTTTCTTAAGAAAGCCAAAAAATTTGCACCAGTAAGTTTTCTTAATTGAATAAATTCCACAAACGTGAATCGATTCAAGTTAATCCACCCTGAAAGAGCTTTGAAATTTAAAACCATTTAGAAAACCAAAACATTGAAAGTGGATCATATCTAAAAATTTGAAATCATTTAGAAGATTTGAGCTATATATCCATTGAAATCGGCCATTGAAGAACTTCGAAACTCAAATTTAATAACATAAGAATTTGATAACATAAAAATTGTTTACATAAGCCATAAACCAAAACATAAAAGAAAGTAAAAGATGGTGACCTTTCACAATTGCAAAGATTTTCTTTTAGAGCCCATATAGAGCAGCAGTATCTCCAATATTAGATCATCTAACAAAAATAGTTCCTAAAATATCCACTTACTGGTGCAAAATTTGGAGGACGCTATAACATTGATGTTTGTCCAAAATGATCAATTTGATTTTCAAAAAAAGCAGCACTTTTGAACTTGCGTTTACTTGATATTCTATGATGATCCAAACTCTGAAAAGCATTTTACATGTCGATGAATGTCCTCTGAAGAAACTGTGGGCTTTAT
Organism: Solanum appendiculatum; assembly: GCA_018342035.1. Taxonomy (NCBI): domain Eukaryota; kingdom Viridiplantae; phylum Streptophyta; class Magnoliopsida; order Solanales; family Solanaceae; genus Solanum; species Solanum appendiculatum. Next base: position 171,391 of record JAGDQO010001117.1, on the reverse strand, counting down.
TTTATCTACAGCTTCTAGGAAGTCTTCCATCGTAACTAGAATTTTCAGCATTTCTGGTTTCGATATGTTCTTGATCTCGTCTATGGTTTTCCCCGCTATCTTCCGCCTCATGCCATTTAAGGAAGCGTCTCTGCAGATGTTTGTTGGATCATCTCCAATGTAGCCTTCTGTTTTTTGTGCCACTTGCTCAATATCCACCCCAGAAGCTAACTGCCATTGAATTTTTTAATCAACAAAATTTTCTTTGTAAAAGTCAAAAAATTTCAGTTATTGACTTTTGATTATCGAACAGTTCTTTTGAGTTTATGATGATAATATAACAGAAGAACATACAAGACAAAACCAGTTGAAACAATGAAAGCTTAACTCGATTGATTTTAAGTTTATCCTTACAAGCTCCTTACGGATCTCAAAATCAGGAAGCGGGATGTAAATCCGCTTTTCTAGCCGCCTCCTATAGTAGCACATTAAATCACCAATTAAACAGAACACAAATGAAAAGTAACAAAAGCAAATTTGTTGCCTCGTCAAAAGTTTCACCATTTTACCTTAGTGCCTCGTCAAGACTCCCAGGAAATTTGTTGCTGCCAAAAGTGTAACCATTTTACTTGATGTACTATTAGAGTTGTTTAATCCATCGATCTGAACTAGAAGTTCAGACTTTACCCTTTAGGATGTTTCATGCTCTGTAGTAGACCTGAAAAACAGCTTCAAAGTTGAGTAATGAGACAAATACTCAGCTTCTACGAAATCAATTTAGAAAGAAGAGGCTATTATTTTACCCTCTGGCACTGCAAAGAAAATCAATCTCATCAATGAAAATTATAGTTGAAGCATGAGCACGGGCAAGCTCAAATAAGCTCTCCATACCATTTTCCACACAATGAACTACAGGAAATATTCATAAACGTTGTCCCACACTCTGTAGCAACAGCTTTGGCCAAGAGTGTTTTCCCTGTGCCAGGAGGACCAAACAAAAGAACTACTCTTCAAGGTCTCCTGATTCCCTGAAAGTAACATTCAATATTACAATATGTTACGTGACTAATAAATATCTGAGATAATTCACTCTTTAGACACCAGAAAATGATGAAAATAATTTTTTTGAAATGTTACTTCTATCATATCGAATATGCACCCACCCACCCACCCATCATTCATTATTATGCTAAAATTCAGAATCAACTATAAGCAATACCTGAAAATACTCAGGCATCAACAGTGGGAGTATCACTATTTCCTGTAGAATCTTCTTTGCCTCACTTAGTCCGGCAACATCATCCCATTTAATCCCTGGATTTATGTCCAATATTTCCTTTTGAAGCCTAGCAGCCAATTCAAGATAAGGTCCATTGTACTTTACTTTTGACTTGACGCCTTTTACAACGTTCTGATAGTTGTAAAGAAGGATGGTAAAATTATTATATATAAAGAACTTAAAGTCTCAGCTTAGTATTAAGTAGAGTGAAGGAGCTTTTGTGCACTTTCAGTACACCAAATACTCTAAAAAAATTGCATTACTTTAAAGTACAGTTACTTGATTTTATCTATGTAACAACAAAAATCCACTACTTTTATGCAAAACCTCATCTATAATCAATTTAGCCTTGTAAATGAAGATTAAAGATTATTTAAGATTGAAGTTCAGAAAAATATTTTGTGATTTGAGTCTAGATGATGGCCTAAAAGTCAACAGTATTAAATGTTCTCACACAATTAAAGGCAGAAAAAGTATTAGTACCTTTTGTTGTGCTGAGTTTACGCTACCGTTCACCTGTGCAGTAGAGTTGAACCCTCCTCCCTACAAAATTTTTTAAAACAAATAAACTTTGTAACCTAAAACAAGAAAAGTTGAAAAAAGGAAAACAAAATAAAGTTACAATTCTACATAAGATTATAGATTATTTGAGATTGGAGTTTGATAAAATAACTTGTGATTTGAGTTTAAATGATGGCATAAAAAGCAACATTACTAAATGTTCTCGGTGAATATTAAAGGTCGATAAGGTATTTGTACCACTTGTTACGCTAAGTTTCCATTACTATTCGCCTGTGCAGCAGAGTTAAACCATCCTCCCTACAAATTTTCTTAAAAACAAATAAACTTTGTAACATAAAATAAGAAAAGTTGGAGAAAAGAAAAAAAAACAATTCTAGCAAAAATTAAAGATTATTTGAGATTGGAGCTTGGTAAAATAATTTGTGATTTGAGTCTAAATGATGGCTAAAAAGTAATATTAATAAATGTTCTCGGAGAGTACTATCAAAAGTAGATGAGGTATTTGTACTACTTGTTGCATCGTGTTTCCATAACTATTCACTTCCTCCTTACAAGAATGTTATAAACAAATTAGGGCAGTTCATATCATACCTGAATACTATAATTGAATGCAAAACCTTTCTACTCCTCTGACTTTGAATCCAAGCCACCCGTGATTTAAGATAAAATTAATTTTATCGCCGCCGAGTATCCTAGTTCCTCATGCTTATGTGCTTTTTTCATGATCAAAACAAGAAGTTTTATAATGCCCTAATACCTAGCTAAAACACACGCAACAATTTGGGCTTCTCAGCCTAGTTCCTTAGGCCCACATTCTAAACCCTTTATCAAAATTATTTTTAAGGTAATAAGTAATATTTTGTCACAACAGTCCCAAACTAAGCTAGTTCTCCAATCTCACAATTAATAAGTATATAAATATTGTCTTGTCATTACAAAATTGACACATAATTACTCTCAGCAAATGTTTTCAAATTTTTCCTTGTATGAATACTCTATAAATGTTCAAAATTTTCTTATCACCAATTTTTAAGCAAATAAATGAAAAAATTATCCGTAGTTGGGATTCAAGATGTCACGCCCTAAGTTGAACGAGGCGGTCAAGTACCATATGAACATCTACTATACTAATGACATGTGCTAAACTAATAATTCTCTATACGAGAAACACGTAATGAGGAACTATACACATACGATACAGACTAACTAGCTATATTGATGTGATGGACAAACAAAACTATAATCACATGTGACAATGTAGCAATGTCTATTAAGCTTTTAATGGAATATATTATTATATACTTTATTGAATGGTCAGGATAGGGCCCCAACATACCCAATTATAACTATAAGAATATCTTAATCCTCCTAGATACACTTAATTGAAAATGCAGAACACTAGGATAAGAAACCATACCTTAATATCAAGCTCCAACTACTCTATGTTATTCCAAAATTAGTAGAATACTCCAATGTCATCAAATAAAATCTACACCATGATATAGAATTTCTATCAAAACCTGCTCAACAACATGCATCAACATCCATATCATTCTTTAACTCTAGTTACTATCCATTGTCTTTGTCATAAGACCTACTTTTAGGGTTAAACCAATACCAAAATAAAATCATGATTTTTCTACTAAATCATTCTCTATTTACTAATTTGTAGATAACACATAGAGATTTAGTCAATAAAAGTACTTTTGAAGAGAATCCTTGAAAATCTCCGTGTAAAAGTATTCTTGAGCTTTCGTGAAATAGAGCTAATGGTAATTTATACTTTTGTGGTTGTTGAACAAGGATATCCTGGTTCTTGTGAAATTCAAAACCAATCACCCAACTCTTGATTTTTTTTCCCTACTTAAATCTCCTTGTTTCATCAACACAGATGGTGAGATGCTTCACTGCTTTCCCCAATAATAATGACCAAGTGCTTTATGTCAATCATAATGGGTCGTTTGGTAGAGTGTATAAAAATAATGCTAAATAAAGTGTATTAGTAATGTTTGCATTGGTAATTCTTGTAGTAATTATGATTATATTAATTATACATAGATAAATTTTATGTATTGTTTGGTTTGATGTATTAAAAATAACATGCATTGCATAAAAATATTAACTTACGAAAATATCCTCCACAATTATAGTGAAAATATTGCACTTTTGATCCAGAGCAGCTTCATATGTTGTGAAGGAAAGACTTAACTGATTGAAGGGGAAATTAGTTAAAGAGAAGAAGAAATTACATTTTAGTCTTAGTAGTTTAAATACTAATTTCAATAACTACAGTTTAGTCGTGTAATAGTTATACTCTACATTTATAGTCCTCTGACAGAGTTATTATTTAGTACATCTCAAAATTCAATCATAAATGCAAGTCACTCTATCCGATCAACCTTTCAACAAGTTGTCTTCTAAGTATTATGGGCCCTATCAAATAAGTCAGAAGATTGGAAAGGTGGCTTACAGGTTATCCTTGCCTGCTCATGTTGTTTTGTATCCTAAATTTCATATTTCATAGCTTAAGTCTTGCTATGAGAAACGTTAGAAATTCAATCATCCACCAGTGGTTGACATTGCAAGCCCTTATTGTGTGGATCCAATGGTGGTGCTGGACAGAAGGATGATCAAGAAAGGGAACAAAGCGGTTGCTCAAGTCTTAGTGCATTGGAAAGATATGCATCCTGAACAAGCTACATGGAAAGACTTTGTTGCCATGAAGAGGAGGTTTCCAACATTTATTCCTTGAGGAAAAGGAAGTTTTTTTAAGGTGGGAGAAATGTTGTACTATTGATCCAGAGCAGCTTCATATGTTGTGGAGGACAGAGTTAACTGATTGGAGGGGGAGTTAGTTAAAGAGAAGAAAAAATTACATTTCAGTCTAAGTAGTTTAAATACTAATTTCAATAACTACTATTTAGTCTTTTAATAGTTTTACTCTGCATTTATAGTCCTTTGACAGAATTATTATTAAGTACCATGAGTCAACTAGCATCCAGAAGAGGTCACTATTCTTGGACAACTATACATTGTACTAAAAGGTTATCTTTCCTTTCTTATGAATGAAATTATCTAGAGTTATCTTAGCTAGCTTGTTTTTCTGTTTTTCCATTCTAGTTAATTCTTATCATAGTTATCACTATTCCATTGAGATCTTCATTTGCAAAAGCTTATTTTGCAACATTTGTTATTAGAGCACTCTCCTGAGCTCTATGGATATCCAATAATGGCTAATGATATGACAGAGATCAAGGCTATGTTTGATAGAATGACATTAGAGATGGCTAACTTCACTATGAGGCAAAACTAGATCAAAGAATAACATGAGAAGGCCATAGCTACACTGCTTGAGTCTATCAACACTACTACAACAAATGAAAAGGGAAAAGGCTAACAAGTAGTGAAGCTCCTGGTGATATTTACACTCCATCAGGAAACCCCATGGTTTGGGCTACTGCTGTCTCTATTGGTAATCCCCCTATGTTTCAATCTCCTATGGGTTTATCAGTATGGATCTGTTAAGTATCACACTCCAACAGGAGGTCATTATCCTCAACCATCAAGGGGTTTGGAGGACATCAGTTTCCCATGTATTGGGGCTGATTCCATGTCACGACCCAAAGTACACCCTAAATGTGACATGGTGTATAAGACCCCGAGAGGTCCTATACAAGCCACTTGACATACATATACATAACATAATAGAGAAAAGTGAGAAATCTCATAAGAATGTGAAGAGTTTGACATAAGCGAAAGTACATCAAAGTTTAGATAAGCCATCTATTACATAAAAGGAGTGGTCGGAGCATAACCCGTACACCACGTACAATGTCTGAAACTAAAACATAAGAAAAGTAATAAAAGTGACATTGTCCTCGAAGTATGAGGACTCACCCAGTCTTGAATCTCTAATATGACACGAACGGTAGGAGAGGAATCATCACACCCATATTAATGAAATAATATAGGCACAAGTATGCATTAGTACATAGAATGTACTAAGTATGAGGGGAATGTAATATAACATGAAGCATAAGGGGACTTAATCGAAAACATGATATGTATGACCAAGCTAAACATAGTAAAATCATTTAAGAAGAATCGTAAATCACGAACATGGTCAATGCATCTTAAAATCATAAAGGAAGCTTCATAAAACATTTGTAAGTAACTTAGTTCATTTTGTGGCATATTAGCTTTAACCAACAATAGACCATGGGAGCTATAACATGGAATCCGATGTAACTCCTACATCGAGAAGGGAGAGTCTACTTGACAAGGTAGAACTTTGCATCATATCATATGATATATGTGAATCCACTAGCTAAGCCATTTAAGGCAAACCTACGGGGATACGTTGTTAGAGACAAGGAGATTGCTACTAGAGACACGACCTATACTAATGGGAGAGCCTTCATCTCAATATCATCTTGATGTTAACTTAAATAGCTACGGAATAGTCAATTTCATAAACATATCATCATCCATAGAAAAGCACAATTAAGTTACTAATCCAAGATAGAAATATCATAGAGTAGCTCATTAAATCTTGAATCAAGTCTAAGTGAGAAAATCTTTTAATAAGTCATGATCCCTTAATATGTGAGAAAACATTTCATAGTTCATTGATGCTTATCTTGAAGTAACCTAGATCATATATCATTCCTTTTCATAAATCATGCATAAATTCATGAAATCATATTCATAGATTAATAGTTTTTCTTCAAATTCATGCAAATTAGGGTTCATAGTCAAAATCATGATCAATGCATGGGTTCACATGAAATTGATTGGAAAACATGTAATTGAATCTAAATAGTCATAATATGATCAAAATCAAACAATTGATGCTATACAAATAGAACCCATGAGGAATTAAATGAAAATCTTAATCAATTTGATTGAAATTGAAGAATCTTTGGGGACTCAAAATGGAACCGATTGATGAACTCCCTACATACCTTGATTAAAGCCCTAAGCAATGATGAAGAAAGAAGATTTAAACTTGACGAACCCTAACTTCTTCTTCCTTGATCTAGAGAGAGGATTTTTGGTGAAATTTTGGGAATTTGAGGGAATGAAAGAGATGGGGAAATTTTTTAGGGTGAAGGGTAGTTATAGGATTTAGTATTAGGGTTAAAAGATGTAGTTTATGCATTAAATTCATAGGAAAAGACTCAAATACCCTTCAAAAATAACTTCCATACTAACCTATGTTCTGTAGGACTTTCTACGACCCGTACTAGTTAACCTTAGAACCAACTTCAGAAATCCAAATATTCAACCATTTCCCATGAGACCATTTTACGGTTCATAGACCTCATCCGTAGAACACAAATTTCACTAAGTATGGGACCTTTCTACAGGACCTTCCTACGGCCCGTAGACCAAAGGATGGCCCGTCAGATCCTTTCGTAGGACTGAGGTCCTAAATCAAATCTCTTAATCAATCCTATGAGTGCCATCTACAACTCGTCAGCCATCCTACGATTCGTCTTGTTCATCCGTAGGTCAAACTTCATAAACTTAATTTTCCAAAATCTCATATCCAAGTCTAGATTCCCATCCTATGCTCCGTAGGACTTCCAATGATCCGTAGGTTGGACTCTTAGAATCTCACTTCAATCAATTTTTTGCATATTTTCTTTCTTTTTCGACTTTCCATCTTTCAAGGTATTATAATATCACCCTCTTGGGAACATTCATCCTCGAATGGGACTCAAGCTAGCATAAATAGAGTAAGAGAGAAACTAACAATCCAACATAAATGCAATTTTAATCAAAATGCCCATAAAACATGGAGAATCACTCTAAGCTAAATCATAACATAAAATCAAGTTTTCATGAACATACGTGCATATGGAAACATGAGAATGGCTAGAACACATGAATCTGAAAGAATGAACCATGAGGAGATAATACCTCAAGCTAGAGTAGGAGCAGAGGGAAAGAGATGAGGATACGGGGACATCATATCGGCTTCGGCCTCCTAAGTAGCACCCTTGACTAACTTATTCCTCCAAATAACCTTTACAGAAGCAACCTCTTTGTTTCTCAACTTCCGAACTTGCTGGTTTAAAATCTCAACCGAAACCACCTCATAAGAAAGATTCTCTTTAACTCCCAAACCTTCTAAAGGAACAATAGATGTCGCATCTCCAACACATTTCTTCAACAAAGAGACATGGAATACCGGATGCACCGATGTCAAATCATTAGGCAACTCAAGTTCATAAGCAACTTTGTCAATACGCCTCAAATTCTGATATGGGCCCACATACCAGGGACTAAGCTTCCCTTTCTTTTCAAACCTCATTACACCCTTCATGGGTGAGATTTTTAAGTAGATCCAATCATCAATATCAAATTCTAATTCTCTTCTTCTAATATCGGAATAAGACTTTCATCAACTTTGAGCCATTTTCAACCTCTCACGAATAAGTCAAACCTTTTCCATAGCCTCCTACACCAACTCGGGCCTTATTAAAGCAACCTCACCAACCTCAGACCAACTAATAGGAGACCTACACCTCCTACCATAAAAAGCCTCAAACGGTGCCATTCCAATTCTAGAATAATAGTTATTATTATAAGCAAACTCAATCAAAGGCAAATGATCATCGCAATTACCCTTGAAATCAATTACATAAGCTCTCAACATATCTTCCAAAGTCTGAATTGTTCGCTCTGCTTGTCCATCAGTCTGAAGATGAAAAGCTGTGCTAAGTTTCACTTGAGTACGAAGACCTTTCTGAAATGACTTCAAAATTTGAGATGTACACTAAGTACCTCGATTGAAGATGATGGACAAAGGCACTCCATGCAACCTTACCATTTCTCTAGTTTAAAGCTTGGAATAATCTTCTTATGAGAATGAAGTCTTAATAGGAAGAAAGTGAGCCGATTTCCTCATTCAGTCCATAATGACCCAAATTGAATCAAACTGTGGACGAGTGCGAGGTAAACCCGTAATGAACTCCATATTCAAATCTTCCAACTTCCATGTAGGAATACTAATGTCTTGAGCAAAACCACCCTGTTTCTAATGCTCAACTTTCACTTGTTGACAATTTGGACATTAGCCACAAACTCCGCAATATCCTTCTTCATCCCATTCCACCAATAGACCTCCCGCAAATCACGACACATCTTGGTGGATCCCGAGTGAATAGAATACCGAAAACTATGGGCTTCTGTAAAAGTCTAATTTCTCAACTCGTCAACAGTCGGAACACATAACCGACCTAGATATCAAAGGACACCATGTCTCCCTTAGAAGAAAGCCTCAATGGGTTTTTCAGAAACCAACTTCTTCAAGTCAACTAACACCGGATCAAGATCTTGCTTAGCCTTTATATCTGATACAAAAGATGATTCTGAACCATTATGAACAACTATACCACCTTCATAAAAATCAACCAACCGAACACCAAATCAGACCAATCTATAAACATCACGAACTAACTCCTTCTTATCTTCTTCAACATGAGCAACACTTCCCATCGATAGTCGACTAAGAGCATCTGGCACTACATTCGCCTTTGCAGGATGATAGAGGACACTTGTGTCATAATCCTTTAGCAACTCAAGCCACCTCTTTTGGTGAAGATTCAAATCCTTTTGGGTAAACACATACTTCAAGCTCTTGTGGTCGGTAAACACATCTACATGAACACCATACAAGTAATGTCTCCAAATCTTTAGAGCAAACACCACCACCGCTAACTCCAAATCATGAGTCGAATAATTATTTTCATGCAGTTTAAATTGCCTTGAAACATAAGCAATAACATTTCCATGTTGCATCAAAAAACAACCAAGACCAACCCGTGAAGCATCACAATAAATCACCAAACCATCCAATCCTTCTGGTAGCATCAAAATAGGAACTCTTGGAAAATCTTCTCACAACCTTCCGACCATAGAAATTTCACCTTCTTTTGAGTCAATGTCATCAACGGTGAAGCAATAGAGGAAAATCCTTCCACAAACCTTTTATAATAATCGGCCAAACCCAAGAAACTCTGCATATCAGAAGTAGACAAAGGTGCAGGCCAATTCTTTACTGTCTTGGTTTTCTTAGGATAAACTTGAATACCTTCACCGGAGACAATATGGCCAAGGAAAGCAACGAAACTCAACCAAATCTCACATTTGTTAAATTTAGCATACAACTCACGATCCTTGAAAATTTGCAACACAATCCTCAAATACCCAACATGTTCATCCTCACTCTGTGAGTAAATCAAAATATCATCAATGAACACAATCACAATCATATTAAGAATAGCTTGAAGACCCTATTCATCAAATCCATAAACGTTGTCGGGGCATTAGTCAAACCAAAGGACATTACCAAAAACTCATAATGACCATACCGAGTTTGAAATGTCATCTTTAGAATGTCTCTTTCTTTCACCCTCAATTGGTGATAACCCGACCAGAGGTCAATCTTAGAGAAATAACTTGCTCCTTGGAGTTGATCAAAAAAATCATCAATCCTTAGAAGATGATACTTATTCTTAATGGTAACCTTATTCAATTACGGATAATCTATATACATGTGAATTTAACCATCATTCTTACGAACAAACAAAACCAAAGCACCCCATAGTGAGATACTCGATCTAAAGAAACCCTTATCCAACAAATCCTTCAATTGGTCCTTTAACTCCTTAAGTTTTGCCGAGGCCATACGATAAGGAGAAATAGAGATAGGCTGTGTATCTGGGAGAAGGTCAATACGGAAGTCTATTTCCCTTTCAGGAGGAATACTAGGAAGATCATCAAGAAACACTTTCAGAAACTCATTTACAATCGGAACTAACTCAAGAGTAGGGGTTTCAGGATCTATATTCCTAACTCAAACAACATGATAGATTCAACCCTTAGAAATCATCTTCCTAGCCTTTAGTCAAGATAGAAACTGACCCTTAAATATATAGTTTCCCCCTTCCCATGACATGATAGGTTCGTTCGGAACTTTGAATATGACTAATCGAGTCCTACAATATATGGAAGCGTAACATGCATGAAGTCAATCCATCCCAAGAATAACATCAAAATCTAAAATATCAAGCTCTACAAGATCAACATGAGTGACCCTATGAGAAACAAAATTAGAGCAATTTCTATAGACTCTCTTAGCCACAATAGCATCACCCATGGGAATAGAGACATGAAAGGGATTAGAAAAGATTTAGGGACTAACATCAAACCTCATGTCCACATAAGGAGTAACAAATAACAAAGTAACACGTGGATCAAGCAAAGCATAAGCATCAAGGTGAAAGACTTTCAATATACTGATCATCATATCTGGAGAACCCTTACGATCCTATTGAGTCTGAAAAGCATAGAATCTATTTTGCATTGGAGCACTCGAATCGGAGCCACACAATTGAACTTGTCTACCATCCTTTCCCTTAGTAGCAATAAATGGGCAATCTCTCACTTTGTGTCCACTCTTACCACTACCAAAACAACCATCTGTACTGGCTAGGCACTTGCCATCATGTTTCTTACCACGCCTAGAGAAAGCGGGGATAGAAGACCCATTACCATCGCCTCTTTGAGATTTAGGGTTAGACACTCTATCTTTGTTGAACTTAGGAGTCGGTGCAATGGAAAAACCTTGATCAGAAAACTTTTGCTGGAATTGAGGACACCCATGTCCAACTGATCTAGAATGTGAAATGTCACCATCATCGGTCCTTGCTCTCTTGGACTTCTTTGCCCTTTCCTTGAGCTTTTCTTCCTCTATTTGTTGGGCATGTATCATCAAATGAGAGATATCCATTTCCTTTATCAATATAGTGGAGCGACACTCTTTAACAACCAAGTCTGACACACCCGGCACAAACTTACTCATCCTTGCCCTAGAGTCAGAAACCATAGTCGGAGCATACTTAGACAATTGAGTAAACTTCAAAGCATAATCCTTCACACTCATATTACCTTGACGAAGGTTAATGAACTCAAGCACTTTTGCTTCTCTCATTTTAAGAGGAAAGAAACTATCAAGAAAAGCTCCCTTAAATTCCTCCCAATCAAGAGGACCTACATCAACAACCCTCTCACTCTTCCATTGTTCAAAACAAACTTGAGCAACACCCATGAGTTGATAAGCAACCAACTCCGCCTTTTCAACTGTAGTCAATCCCGTGATACCTACTATCCTATAAACCTCATCAATGAACACTTGAGGATCCTCATCAACCTTAGAACCATGAAATTCTGGAGGATTCATCTGAGTGAAGTCCGTTATCCTTGCCACCACCGTACCCACATTTGGGTTCACAGGAGCATTAGCCTCTTTATTGTCTTGGCCGTCATAGCTTGAGCCAAAACTTGGAAAGCAGCTTGGAATTCAGCATGAGTCACTTGCTCGGCCAAAGGATCAACTGGAACTTGAGAAACCTTGGGCTCCACATTCTCACCCATATTCCTTCTCACATAAGCTCTTCGAGGGGCCATATCCTTAAAAGGATCGAACACAATTTAGGAGAAGGATCAGGATCGAACACAATTTAGGAGAAGGATCTTTATAGAGATAGACTCTATGACATGACTTTAGAGTAATGAAAGAAGTGGAGTTTCCTAAATGCTTTAAAGCCTCATATTCATAAATGTGGCGTGCTTCACATCCATGAACAATACTTTACTCAACGTGGCTTGTCAGACATCCTAGGATCTTTTTCTAAAACCTTGTGCTCTGATACTAAGTTTGTCACGACACAAAGTACATCCTAGGCATGCCATGGTGTATAGGATCCCGAAAGGCCCTACACAAGCCACTTGACATACATATACTCAATATAATAAACAAAAGTAAGAAATATCATAAGAATGTAAAGAGTTTGACATAAGCGAAAGTACGTCAAACTCTAAACAAGTAATCTATTACATCAAAAGAAGTGGTCGGGACGTAACCCGTACACCACGTACAATGTCTAAAACTAAAACATACAGAAAGCAATAAAAGTGACATTGTCCTTGAAGTATGAGGAGACACCCGGTCTTCAATCTCTAAGATGACCAACTAGCCACGAATGGTAGGAGAGGAATCGCCACACCTACATTAATGAAATAATGTAGGCATAAGCATGCATTAGCACATGGAATGTAATAAGTACGAGTGGAATGCAATAAAACATGCAACATAATCATAAGGGAAAATAATCGAAAACATGATATTTATGATCAAGCTAAACTGTAACACTCCAAAAATTTCTAAGTTAAGACCCGAACAATTCTTCATTTGCATATAAGATCGTACCGAGTGATTCTTAATTATTCTTAGATGCTAAGGTCAATTCTATAGCGTGGGAATGATTTTGGATTGAGTTAAGGTCACTAGAATCCCCTAGCACAAAATTGAGTTGAAAGCTTCTTTACCAATTAAGTTTTGACATAAGATTCTATTTGAGTCAACTTCAAATAACCATATCTCTCGACATATAAAGAATTAGGAGGCCCATGAACTATCAAAATTAAAGGTCTTTAAGTCCTCTTTCCAATGCTCATCAAGTTTACCTCATTTAGAGATTGGAGTAAAAAGGTATGCCCATTTTAGTGAAGCCTTGTCAGATAGTCAAAGTTTCACATACGGCTATACAACCAGTGAAGTTTTTCACGAACCGTGGAGCCCAAAACAGTCCGTGAATCCTACCTTTTAAGTCTCCTCGTTAATTTTTTAAGCTGGGGTCATTTTGGTCTTTCCCATATGCGTTTGGTACTTAAACTACATCCTTTTAACCCCTATTCTAAGCCTAAAAAGGATGTTTTACACCAAGATAAGGGCTTAGAAAGTGTTAATCAGTTCTTCTATGTTCATTAACATGTAAAGTCATTAGAGCAAGGTTCCGAGAGAAGAAAAAGATAGGGTTTCAAGTATTCTTCGAGTTTCATCGATTTTGCCAAGAACTTCGTTCTTACAGGTATGTAAGGCTATCATAGTGTTGGATTAGTTCGTCCTCACACCCTACATCTACTTTCAAATTAGTAAAAGAGTAATCTAGGGTTCTATCCTTAGATTTGAGTATTCTTAAGATGAGTTTATATTAGGTTATGAGTTCTTGAGTTCCTAATTCTTTTTGAAATTCTATTCCTAATTATTGAATTGATATATGTTATGCATTGAGATTCTTGAGTTGATTCGTTCATATCTACATTTCAGCATGAACCCTATTTGTAGTTATAAATAGAGTTTTTGAGAAAGTAAAGCAAAGCTTGAGTAGAGTTTAAAGAGATTTTTTGAGTAAAGTTTAAGGGAACACAAATGGTTCCAAAAGTAATATTTTTACATTGAGAAGAAAACTATGATTCATGATTAGTATGACAGTCGAGTATGCCATCAATGTGTAAGCAGTATGACATCTAGATATGCCATCAATGTTAATGCAGTATGACTTCTCGAGTCATCAATGATGAGATCACAATAAACTTTTTTTTAAAACTGTTTTTTTGTGAGAAAGTAAAGAAAAGTTTGAGAAAGAGTTCTAACCAAGATTTAAGCAAGAGTATAAGGGAACTAAATATTTTCCAAATGTTTTATTTTTACATGAAGAAAGAGAGGATTAATTTGAGAAAAGTAAAAGAGTTTTCAGAAAGATTGAGTACAGAGCAGTTACCTCTTAAAGAAGCCCTTTTGAGTAATTATCTCAACCTAGAGAACATATTTTTACATTGAGCAATGAGAAACCTTGCTTTCTAAATGAGCAATGAGTTCAGAGTTATTTCAGAGCAGTTACCTCTTTTAAGAGGTTAGATTGAGCAATTACCTAAACCAGAGAAAAGTATATTTTTATACATTTGAGTACGAGTATATATTATTGGGAGTAGTATTGAGCACTAATATGGGAGAGAGTTGAGACAACTCACAGCCCCCATAAACCATGTCTTGCCAACATAGGTACATGATCATACTTTTTAGTGAATCCTTAGTGCCTTCGGGCAGAGCTTAGTGGATCCACTTAGTTGAAAGGTTCTATATCCCAGCACGATATATGACAGTTTTGACAGTGTGGACAAGATGTTGTATCATCACTTAGCTCATCGTGATGGTTGTCGGTTAGAGAATCTCCCAATAGAGTTAAAGTGTAATTTTATATATAACTTATTATGTTGAGTTTCAGAGATGAGTAAGTATTTTGTAAAGTTTAAATTATTTCATTCCTTTAATTCTTTACATTCAGTTAAGTTTATGTTATATCTATTGCAGTCCTTTCATTTGATTGTTTCGCTTCGAGTATATTCAATATTTGTACATTCAATGTACTGATGTCATTCGACCTGCATCCTTTTTACGATGCAGATACATGTGTTCAGGATCATCAACAAGTGCTTCGTTGAGATCACTCTACACTCCATCTAGCTTTTGATGAGTCTCCTTGCATTCCGAAGGACATCACATTTACTTTTAGTTTAGTTGTTTGAGGCATCACGGGTCTTGTGCCGACACCTATCTTAAACATTATAGGCTTCATAGATAGATAGAGTTCAGGAGTCTTTCAGTACTTTTTTTCCTTTACAGATGTTTTCCAAACTATCATAAATATTGCAATGAGTATTTTAAGATATTCGAGTTGAGTTTTAATTTTAGATCAAATTATTTTAAGCCTATTATTTCTTGAGTGAGTCTTCCACTAAATAGTCAGCTAGGCCAAGGGTTCGCTTGGGGACCAGCAATGGTTCTCGAGTGCCGGCCACGTCCAGGGTGCAGGCTCGGGGCATGACAAAATTGGTATCAAAGCAAAGTTCAAGTGTCCTAGGGTGTCTAGGAAACCGTGTCAATAGGATCTTATTTATGGTACTTCTAACACCTCAGATTTCAAGAGAAGGGAAAATTTCAGGTTGTCATCTGGTGCCAGCTCCTACGGGAGCCATCTATGGATCGTAGGCAGACATACGGGCCGTAGGTGGCAACTGTAGGTGGCAAGCCTGATTTTTCAAAATGTTAAGTTGCAGAACCTCAATGACAACTTGCCAGGATGGCCCGTCGTCCAGTGTACGAGTCGTAGGTAGAGTTTGTTCGTGAGACCCATAGTTAGTTAAAATTTCAGGGTTAAGGATCTGACTTACGGTGGCCATGAACGGCCTGTAGGCCAACCCATGAATCGTACATTGGGTTCGACATTGGAAGGTCGAAGGAGTGGCAATCTCTGAATCTACCTACTGAAGGACAGGACGGATCATAGGTTTACCTACGGACCATAGGTAGGGGCCCGTTAGTTATTTAAAGGGGGCTTTTTGGTCTTTTTCCTAGGTGTTTAATTCATAATCTAAGTTGGTTTGGCCTTTAAACCATACCCTATATAAACCTTTTTAAGCCTAATTTTACCCATTCTCAACCATTCCCAAAAACTATCCTCTCCCAAATATATTTCTCTCTTTAGAAGTTGGAAGAAGAAGAAGAGGGCAAGCTAGGGTTCAAGAAATCAAGCTTTTCTTCATCAATTGCTTAAGGAATTGAGACCCTAAGGTATGATAGTGTTCATCCATGGAGCCCTTTCCTCCATTGAATCCCTAAAATCTCCAATTTTCAAAGTATCAAATCCCCAATTTGATTTAAGGGTTTTCTTCTATGATATGGGTTCTTTCAATTATGATCAAATTACTTTCAATTATGGTTTTCTAAGTATGAATTGAGTTGAATTACATGGTTTAATATGAATCCCCATGAACCCACATGAATTACCCTAATTTTGATATTTATGCATTGATGATGAGTAGAATTATGAAGATGATGGAATTTATGAAGTTTATGTGAACTCATGCATGTTTTAATGATTTCAAAAGCTATGATTCATGATGAAATTGATGAATGATGAAAAATGGGTTTTATTAAGTATGCATGTTCAATTATGGAAATTATGATGATTTATGAATTGCTTTAAGATTGAAGCTTAATTGAAGATGTTGTTGAGTTGTGAAAGGTTTTCTCACATATTACTCAATCTATGAATGTGAAAGGATTTTACTCACATAAAGGATTCATAACTTATTGAAAGGTTTTCTCAACTAAAGTTGAAACAAAGATTTAAGGAGCTATTCTATGAAGTTTAGCTTGGATTGGTAACTCTAGTTGTACCCTTCCATGGATAATAAGATGAATAAAAATTATAACTATTTCATTGAATTTATGCTTAGTACCGAGAGGATTTTGAGATGGAAGCTCTCCCATTAGTAGAGGTCGGGTTTCTAGTAGCAATCTCCTTATCCCTTACCTATGTGCCCCCATAGGATGATGGTCTATGTTAGACACTAGCTAGTGGATCCACATAAGCTATATGTTAAGTAAAGGGTCCTACCTTGGCAAGTAGGTTGGCCCTATCGGTGTGGGGTTAGACACCGGATTCCGTGTTGATAGCTCACATGGTCTTATATGTCGGTTAAGGCTATTTCCCACAACAATGAACTAAAGTGCCTTTTAAAGATATTTCTCAAGTGAAGTAATGATGTTTAGCTTGCTTTGACCATGGTTTATGTTTTATATTTTTTAACCTTTATCATGTTTCAGCTTGGTCATTGCATGTCATGAAATTTTCTCGTTTTAGCATGTTTTTAATGGTTTTAGGCATTGCTATCATACTTGGGACTTGATTGTACTAACGCATACTCTTGCCTACATTGACTTGTTAATGTAGGACTTGGCGATTCTCCACCTACTCGTGCTAGAGCTTAGTAGAAGAATTGTTGAAGACTTGCTAAGTCCTCATCCATTCGAGGATGTAGCCTAGTTGTTCTTACTTTTATGTTCTTTCATTTTGGCATTGTATTGGGTTGCGTACCACAATTTATTTCTCATTCTCATGATAGATTGGCTTTGAGACGTGAGATGTAGACTTTCGCTATTTTCTTATAAGCTTTGATATGACATTATCTTTGAACTCTTAAATCTCTATGATCTTGTATGTATGTATGCTAAGTGACTTGTATGAGGTCTTTCGGGGTGTTGTACACCATGTCACGTCTAGGGTGTACCTTGGGTCGTGACCGTAATGAGGGCCGCACTGCTATAAATGAAGGACTACAGATATTTAAGAAAAGTTTCCCTTCTTTCATACTCTAAATCATACAATTGAACTGTGCCATAAGGAACTTATTCAAAATTGTGCATTTCTCAAATCCATTCGACTACCCCTCATACTCAAGGTGGTTGAAAAGCAAAGCCCAGATCCTTATCGATGAGTTACTCTCAGCAAAAGTCTTCAGAAAGTGATGAGACTATAGAAGGGCTTGAGAGAAGCTCGTGAGTGAGCTTAAGTGTTTGAATTTGAAAGAATGCACTCTTATTCATATGAATCATGCATTTGAGCTAAAATTGAGATGTACTCCTAGACTCTCTTCTCTAAGCCTTGTTTCAGGTGATACCCTTTAAGAAGGGAGTATGTTTTAGAGCTTGGGTAGTATTTTCACCCAAAACGATAGTATGAATTACGATGTTATAAGTAGTAGTAGTAGTAGAAGTGCCTAGAGTTAGAAGTATGCATTTAGAGGTGTAGCAACGTAAGAAATGAGGATAGTTATTGAGAAAAGTGTGTAGTTGCAATTGTACCTAGTAAGTCATTAATGAGGAGTTTTCCTTTATGTGTAGGCTAAGGAATAATAATTTTGTATAGATTTCATGATAGAAGGTAGATGAATAGTTACTAGTTAGGATGATTTAGAGTATACTTTAACCAGAAGGGATTTTATGTCAATGTAACATTGTGTTAGTCAAGGCTAAGATAAGCTTATGATTTTGAAGGGAGAACCCAATGATATTCAAAAGGTTATAGAACTAATTAGGCAATGATGTGTAGTGAATGGGTAAATAGTACTTAAGTTGTGAAAGGGAATGTGACGGTAACCTACAAATAAGTAGACTGAGAGATAAAGATTGACTACTTGTCATGAATCTTAGTGGGTGAGTGTTTCTTAAGTTTATCTAGTAGTTGTAAGTCAGTATAGTAAGCGAGAAATTATATTGATATCCATGTTTAGTAGTAGACACTAAGCTTGAATTTGAGATGAGTGTCGTGATCAAAAGGATGGCAACATGAGGGTGATGATGTTAGTTCGAGATTTGATCTAGTACATTTGACATAAATTAGGTGAGAAATTAAGGTGTTACTTTTTGATAAGTGTGAGTGGTACAAGTGTGGGATTCTAACTTTTAGATGAGAGCTATAAAGTGCAGCTAAGTCATTAGAGTAACAAGAGTATTAAGAAATGTACTCGAGATCGTATGTAGTCAGATGAGGTTCTAATTAAGTTTATGATTTTTCATGTGTTCCTAGATAGTATATTTGAGCTGTCAATATGGAATAAACTAATGCATGCATTACTTATTACCCTTAAGAGTTTGGTCAAGGGGATCTTATATAGTCAATGCGGGTAATGATAATAGAAAGACTTCTACAGAAGCGGAAAGAGGTTAAGAGAAGCATCAAAGAAAGAGGTCTTAGAAGGAATATTAGTACTTGCATATGGAGAGTTCGGTAGCCATGAGATTAGCCTTTCCCGAGTATTAGAGTAAATCGAATATAGAATAGTTTAGAGATGATGGAATAGAACCATAGCTGTAAAGTATCAGCTTAAGACCTAAGTGGGAGATTATAAGGTGAGGAACCAAGTCAAGTGTTGAGAATCAGATATTGATGTGTTTAGAAAGGGTTAAAGTGATATATCGATCCATTCATACTCTAGCGTATTCCTCAAAGTTTAGTCATTACAACATCATGTTGATGTCTCTTATATCAGAATTGTGTCCATAACCTTTACTCATACACTTCAAAGAGATTAATGTCTATGCTCAGTTCCCAGAATGAGGGGCAAAGCCTTTAGCCCATTGATCTTAATCTTACACCATAAATTTATGGATATCAGCCTCATAATATGAATCTATTCAGATAAGCACTCATGTCGCATAGTATGCTCAGTATAACAAAGTCATGATTTGATCTCAATGGCTAGCAACATAATGTTATGTCATGCATATTCTTATATCAAAATTCTCGAATGGATTGTACTTATGATCTTTTGCCCGAAAGCTCTTTTAGTGATCCTTTTAGTTAGAGAGTGATGTTGATGATAGTAGTTGAGTGATGATAGAAGGAGAAGACTGATGTTTCTTATGTTGTTAACAGTAGTGTGCTTATTCCATCTAAGGTTATAAAACTGGAGGAAGGATAAATGAAATTTTACTATGAGTAACAGTTAGGTGAGAGTAGTTCGTCGGTTCCTGGTAGTAATGCGTGAAATTTCAATTGGTAGAGATGATGAGAGAATGAGAAATTCTTAGAAGAATTGGTTAATAGAAGTCCATGGAGTGGTTATAGTACTAGGCTTGAATGTGGTGTTGTTAACATTTGGACAAATGCATGATGCATTAGGTGTTTCTTGATATGGGCTCAAGGTTGGTTGAATGCGGTTATAAGGAGAAGTATTCTTGGGATTAGATTCCCTATAAGAGGTATAGAACCTGAATCTTGTGGTTTCGATAAGTATAACCATCTCATGTTTAGCACCTTGTGAATTACATATTAGGCTTGAACATAGTAAGAGCAAGCGATTTGACTTAGACGTTTGTAAAAGTAGTCATATACTCTAGTGGGATCTATGAGTTGCAGCTAATGAAGTGTAGTAATCAGAAATGAGAGCATAGTTGAGAAGCATTCCTAAGCTTAAAAGCTACCAGTCATATCACTTGAGGCATAGTAGTCAAATTCTTATTTCGTGCCCAGATACCCTTGTTTCATGTCATGGCCTATAATCTTGACAATCTTATGTGAGCTTCCTGCCAAGCTTGCTTAGAGCCCAGTTTCAAAAACTTTCAGTATGAATCACTTCCACCTATGTTAATAGGCAAGTTCAGAAGTCAAGAGATATAATGATAGTAACTCATTTCCCTTTCATGCTTAGTTTAACCATCATTCTAGGAAGAATGATCCCAAGGGGGAGATATTTTAACACCCCAAATATTCCCAAGTTAAGATCCGAACCATTCTTCATTTGCGTATAAGATCGTATCGAATGATTCTTAATTGTTCTTAGATGCTAAGATCAATTCTTTAGTGTGGGAATGATTTTTGATTGAATTAAGGTCACTAGAATCCCCTAGCACAAAGTTGAGTTGAAAGCTTCCTTAACGATTAAGTTTTGATGTAAGATTCTACTTGAGTCAACTTCAAACAACCATATCTCTCAGCATATAAAGAATTAGGAGGCCCATCACCTATAAAATTAAATGTATTTGAGTTATGTTTTCAACACCACCAAGTTTGCCTCATTTTGAGTTCAGAGTAAAACGTTATGCCCGTTTTAGTGAAGTCCTGTCAGACATTCAAAGTTTCACTGACGATTATATGGCCAGTGAAGTTTTTCACGGACCATGGAGCCCTAAACGATCCGTGAAGCCTCCCTTTTAAGTCACCTCGTTAGTTTTTTAAGCTGGGGTCATTTTGGTATTTCCCATATGCGTTTGGTACTTAAACTACGTCATTTTAACCCCTATTCTAAGCCTAAAACACGATGTTTTACACCTAGTTAAGGGCTTAGAAAGTGTTAATCAGTTCTTTTACGTTCATTAACACTTAAATTCATTAGAGCATGGTATCTAGAGGATAAAAGCTAGGGTTTCAAGCATCTTTGAGTTTCATCGATTTCGCCCAGAACTTCGTTCTTCCAGGTATGTAAGGCTATCATAGTGTTGGACTAGTTCATCCTCACGCCCTACATCTACATTCAAATTAGTAAAAGATTAATCTAGGGTTTTATCCTTAGATTTGAGTATTCTTGAGATGAGTTGATATTGAGTTTTGAGTTCTTGATTTCCTAATTCTTTTTGAAATTCTATTACTAATTATTGAATTACTGCATATTATGCATTGAGATTCTTGAGTTGATTTATTCATGTCTATATTTCAGCATGAACCATATTTTGAGTTATAAACAGAGTTTTTGAGAAAGTAAAGCAAAATTTGAGTAGAGTTTAAGGAGAATTTTTGAGTAAAGTTTAAGAGAACACAAATGGTTCCAAAAGTATTATTTTTACATTGAGAAGAGAACTATGATTCATGATTAGCATGACGGTCGAGTATGCCATCAATGTGTAAGCAGTATGACATCTAGATATGCCATCAAGTTTTATGTAGTATGCCTTCTCGAGTCATCA
The DNA here is from genome assembly GCA_018342035.1 of Solanum appendiculatum. NCBI lineage: Eukaryota > Viridiplantae > Streptophyta > Magnoliopsida > Solanales > Solanaceae > Solanum > Solanum appendiculatum. The sequence goes on along the minus strand of JAGDQO010001117.1, from coordinate 149,450 downwards.
ATGATGAGATCACAATAAACATTTGTTTTAAACTATTTTTTTTGTGAGAAAGTAAAGAAAAGTTTGAGAAAGAGTTTTAACCATGATTTGAGCAAGAGTATAAGGGAACTAAGTATTTCCCAAATCTTTCATTTTTACATGAAGAAAGAGAGTATTATTTTATGAAAAGTAAAAGAGTTTTCAGAGAGATTGAGTACAGAGCAGTTACCTCTTAAAGAGGCCCTTTTGAATAATTATCTCAACTAAGGGAAAGTATTTTTACATTGAGCAAAGAGAAACCTTGCTTTCGAAATGAGCAATAAGCTCAGAGATATTTCAGAGCAGTTACCTCTTTTAAGAGTTTGTTTGAGCAATTACCTCAAACAAGAGAAAGAGTATGTTTTTATACATTTGAGCAAGAGTATATATTATTGGGAGTAGTATTGGGCATCGATATGTGGGAGAGTTCAGACAACTCACAGCCCCCATAAACCATGTATTGTCAACATGGGTTCAAGATCATACATTTTAGATGAATCCTTAGTGCCTTCGGGTTGAGCTTAGTGGATCCAATTAGTTGAGAGGTTCTATATCCCAGCATGATATAGGACTGTTTTGACTGCGTAGACGAGACAATGTATCATCACTTAGCTCATTGTGATGGTTGTCGTTTAGAGAATCTACCAACAGAGTTAAAGTGTATTTTTATATATCACTTATTATGTTGAGTTTCAGAGATGATTAAGTATTTTATAAAGTTTAAATGATTTCATTTCTTTAATTCTTTACATTCAGTTGAGTTATGTTATATCTATTGCAGTCCTTTCATTCAGTTATTTCACTTCGACTATATTACATACTCGTACATTCAATGTAATGATATCATTCGACCTGCATCCTTTTTACGATGGTGATATAGGTGTTTGGGATCATCAACAGGCGCTTCGTTGAGATCACTCTACACTCCAGCTAGCTTTTGGTGAGCCACCTTGCATTCGGAAGGACTTCACATTTACTTTCAGTTTAGTTGTTTGAGGCATCGTGGGTCTTGTCCCGACACCTATCTTTAACATTAAAGGCTTCATACGTAGATAGAGTTGAGGAGTCTTTCATTACTTTCTTTCCTTTAAAGAAGTTTTGTAAACTATTATAATTGTTGCAATGAATATTTTCAGATATTCGAGTTGAGTTTTATTTTCATATCAAATTATTTTAAGCCTGTTATTACTTGAGTGAGTCTTCCGCTAAGTAATCTGCCAGGCCAATGATTCGTTTGGGGACCAGCAACGGTTCTGGAGTTCCAGCCACGTCTAGGGTATAGGCTCGGGGCGTGACATAAACATAGTAAAATCATTTAAGAAAAATCATAAATCACAAACATGGTCAATGCATCTTAAATCATAAAGGAAGTTTCATAAAACATTAGTAAGAAACTTAGTTCACTTTGTGGGATATTAGCTATAATCGACAATAAATCATGCGATCTATAACATGCAATCCGATGTAACTCCCACATCGAGAAGGGAGAGTCTACTTGCCAAGGTAGAACTCTATATCATATCATATGCTATGTGAATCTACTAGCTAGGCCATTTAAGGCAAACCTACAGATGCACGTAGTTAGAGACATGAAGATTTTTACTAGAGACCCGGCATCTACTAACGAAAGAGTTTCTATCTCAATATCCTCTCGGTGTTAAGTTAAATCCCAACATAATAGTCAATTTTATAAACATATCATCATCCATAGAAAAACATAATTAAGTTACCAATCCAAGCTAGAAATATCATAGAGTAGCTCATTAAATCTTGAATCAAGTCTAAGTGAAAAAACCTTTCACCAAGCCATGATTCCTTAATATGTGAGAAAATCTTTCACAATTCATGGATGCTTATCTTAAAGCAACCTAGATCATAAATCATTCCTTTTCATAAATCATGCACAAGTTCATGAAATCATATTCATAGATTCATAGCTTTTCTTCAAATTCATGCAAATTAGGGTTCCTAGTCAAAATCATGATCAATGCATTGGTTCGCATAGAATTTATTGGAAAACATGTAATTGAATCTAAATAGTCATATTATGATCAAAACTAAACAATTGACGCCATACAAATAGAACCCATGAGAATTTGAATGAAAACCTTAATCAGTTTGATTATATTAAATTAGAGAATTGAAGAATCTTTAGGGACTCAATGGGTGAATGGAACCCATTGATGAACTCCCTACATACCTTGATTGAAGCCCTAAGCAATGATAAAGAAAGGAGACCTGAACTTGAAGAACCCAAGCTTCTTCTTCCTTGATCTAGAGAGAGGATTTTTGGAGAAAATTTGGGAATTTGAGGGAATGAAAGAGTTGGGGAAATTTCTAAGGGTAAATGGTAGTTATAGGACTTAGAATTAGGGTCAAAATGACGTAGTATAGGCATTAAATGCATAGGAAAAGACCCAAATACCCTTCAAAAATAACTGTAGGACTGCCCTACGATCCGTAGTACTTTCTACGGCCCGTACTGGTCAACCGTAGAACCTACTTAAAAAATCCAAATATTCAATCATTTCCCACGAAACCATTGTACGGTCCGTCAAACATTCTACGATCCGTAGACCCTATCCATAGAACACAAGTTTCACTCCAAAATTTTACTGAGTCTGGAACCTTTCTACGGGACCTTCCTACTAACCGTAGACCAAATAATGGCCCGTCAAATCCTTTCGTAGGACTGAGTTCCTAAATCAAATCTCTGAAAAAATCTTACGACTGCCATCTACGGCCCCGTCCACCATCCTACGGTTCGTTCTGTTCATTCATAGGTCAAACTTCAGAAATTTAATTTTCCAAAATCTCATCTCCAAGTGTACGACTCCCTTTCTACAACCCGTAGGACTTCCTCGACCCATATAAATTCCTACGGTCCGTTGGTTGGACTAGTAGAATCTCACTTCAGTTAAATTTCTACATTTTTTCTTTCCTTTTCGGCTTTCCAGTTTCTGGGGTATTACATTCTAACAACAGGCCAATGAGGTGGGGGGTTTTGTTCACCCTATTCCTCACTCAACTATATCCCAAGGTAATGGATCACTATCTCGACTTACAAAAGTAGACTTTCCTTGATTTGATGGGGCCAACTTAAAAATTTGAATGTCTAAGGCAGACTAATTCTTCTCTTATGATGACACCCCTTATGTCCAAAAGGTAAGGGTGGCTGCCTTACATTGATGATATTGCTATTGAATGGCATCTCACTTATATCAAGAGTAGGCCAAATATGCTATATCCCACTTGGGATGAGTATGTGTATTCTTTGGTGGTGATTGTGAGGATCCCATGTTGGAGTTTAAGTTGGTGAAGCAAGTAGGTTATGTGAAAGAATACCAAAGGGAATTTTATAGGATCATGACTAGGCTGTCTATACTGCCTGAGCATGCTATCACTAGATTCATCACAAGGTTGAAACCTAAGATTGGCTTCACTTTCAAGTCTTACGGACCCTATACGTTACCCAAGCCTGCCATTTGGCTAGCCACACAGAGTCCCAGTCGCATGCTAAAATGAAATTGACTAAAAGATTGATGCCCAGTGGGGGAAACCCTTACTAGAAGGGGTATTCTCTAAACATTGGGAGTAAGGGTACATGATTCAAAAGGGAACCAATAACAAGTTTCAATAGGGACAGGGGTAGAAGATTATCTCAATCTTAGTTGAATGAAAAAAGATAAAATGCACTTTGTTTCTTTTAGGATGAAAAGTTTGTGCCAGGACTCAAATGTGCATCACAAACTCAACTACACTTGCTGGGGATTGAGGAGGATACTGAGATCATCATAGATGATGTACCCAAGTATCAAGAACCCCAAGTGGATGAGGAGTGAGAGAAGTAAGTCTGTGAAATATCTCTCCATGCTATTACCAGTATGATTGACTACCATACCTTGACAGTTACAAGGTACTGTGATCAAGGCCCACTCAGTATCTTGAATGACCCTGGTAGCACCCATAACTTCATGGAGGAAGAATTGTCCAAGAGGTGGGGAGTACCAATCCAGAAAGTAAGTCCTCAACTTGTCAATATTGCAGATGGGGAATGAGATAGACTATTGAAGCTTGCAAAGAGTTCCACTAGTTGATGGGAGGATCCACTTTCAAGGATGATTTTCTACTTATTCCATTGGGATCATGTGATGTCATACTAGGGGTTCAATAGCTCAAACCTCTAGGTGATCTCTACTTCAATTTCCAAAAGTTGATCATGAAGTTTCAATACCAAAGAAGGGAATGCATGCTAACTGGCAAGGTGGAAATGGTAAAGACTGTAGAATGAAAAAAATTGTGTAAGATGGTGGAGAATGATACTAAGTTATTCTTGATCAAAGTAGTACCAAAAGCTACATGAGTGGAAATTAATGTTGAGGGTCATTGTAAAATTTTGGCCCTCGTAGAAGAATTCAGTCCACTATTTGATGAACCTAAAAGGCTGCCACCTACCAGGGGATCCTTTGACCATAGGATTCCTCTATAGGGTAGTAGTAATCCAGTAAATCTTAGGCCTTACAAGTACTCATCTAAGCAAAAGGATGTAATTGAAAAACTTGTGTAGGAACTGCTGGATCAAGGTATTGTCCAGACAAGTTTTAGTCCATATGCTTCACCAGTGGTGCTCGTAGGGAAGAAAGATGGGTCATGGAGACTTTGTGTTGATTATAGGGCTCTAAACAAAGCAACAATCAAGGACAAGTTTCCAATTCCAATCATTGAGGAATTCCTTGATGAATTGGGGAGGGTCTAAGATCTATTCTAAGATCTATTCTAAGATCGATCTAAGGTTAGGTTACCAGAAATTCAGAATTCCATATGTCCTAACTAATGCTCCATCCAACTTTCAGAGTGTAATGAATCATGTATTCAAGTTTCATTTGAGGAAGTTTATTCTAGTGTTCTTTGATGCTATTTGTTGTTAAGTAGCAGCTTATAGGAGCATGTGGGACACTTGAGAATCACCTTTGAGTTGTTGCTATAACACAATCTGGTTGCCACGAAGGGAAAATGCACTTTTGGAGCTAATAGAGTGGAGTATATAGGCCATTTTATATCTACATAGGGGGTAGCTATTGATAAAAAAAGTGAAAGTAGTATAACAATGACCTATTCCTAAAACCATCAAGGAACTAAGGGGGTTCCTCGGTCTAGCTGGCTATTACTGGATGTTCATCAGGAACTATGGTATCATTAATAGACCATTGATAGATTTGCTTAAAAAATAAAGGTCCAAATGGTCAGATAAGGCCACCAATGCTTTCGATTACTTAAAGCAAGCACTAACTACTGCTCCAGTGTTGTCCATGCCAGTCAGATCATTGATGTTCATTGTGGAAACAGATGTTTATGACTTGGGTGTTGTGGCAGTCCTAATGCAAGAAGTCCATCCTGTAGCTTTCATCCGAAAAGGACTATGTGGTAAGCACTTAAGCCTATCAGTGTATGACAAAGAGCTTCTGGCTCTAGAAATAGTTGTGACTAAGTGGAATCAGTATTTGATGGGAAGACAATTTATGGTTAGAACTGATCAGAAGGACCTCAAATACCTTCTAAATCAAAAGTTACATACTGGATTCCAAATGAAATGAGTGGCTACACTTATGTAGTATGACTTTGAAAGAGAGTACAAGAAAGGAAGATAGAATAAAGTTGTACATGCTCTCTCAAGAATGCATGTGCATGAAGCATTAGTAGTTCTTGTTGCTCCTGTAAACTCTTCATTGTTTGAAAGAATAATGGACAACGGGTCTAAAGATGAAGGACTAGCTAAAGTAATTATGGACCTCAAGGAACAATTAGAACGTCACAAGGGATTTTCTTACATCCAGCAGCAATTGAGAAGGCAGGGTAAATTAATGGTCGGTAAGGAAGTTCAACTTAGGAGGGACCTGATTAGCAAGTGGAATGATACACCATCTAGTGGACACTCTGGCATGGATAACACTTATAGAAGGTTGGTTGTATTGTCCTACTCGGAGGGCTTAAAGGAGGATGTGGTCAATTATACCAGAAATTGTAACATTTTTTAAAGACAAGAGTGTTTTTGCAGCTTCTCCTGGCTAGTTGCAACCTTTAAAGATTCCCTCTTCTGGGAAGACTTGTTTTCAATGTAGGGAGTTGTGCTCAGTATATCAACTACTTACCACAATCCAATGGTCAAACAAAGGTGGTAAATAGGACATTAAAAACGTATTTAAGGTGTTTCTATGTGGATCATCAACAAGATTGGGGGATGTATCTTGCCTCGGCTGAGTGGTGGTATAACTCTACCTTCCGTTCAGCAATCCAAACAAATCCCTATGAAGCTTTGTATGGGCAATCTCCTCTTGATTATTTGCCATATCTACTAAAGGAGGATGTAGATGAAGAGGTAGACAGAAGCTTGATTACTAGAGAGTTCAAGACTCAACTGATGAAGTTTCACCTAGCCAGGGCACACCAAAGGATTTCTAATCTAGCTAACAAATGGAGTGATAGACAATGTTTCAAAGGTGATTAGGTATATCTCAAAATTCAACCATACATGCAGGTCACTTTATCCAATCAACCTTTCAACAAGTTGTCTTCTAAGTAATATTGTCCCTATCAAATAAGTCAGAAGATTGGAAAGGTGGCTTACAAGTTATCCTTTCCTACTCATGTTGTTTTGCATCCTACATTTCATGTTCCACAGCTTAAGCCTACCTATGAGATACCTCAGAAATTCAATCATCCACTAGTGGTTGACATTGCTAGCCCTTATTGTGTGGATCCAATGGTGGTGTTGGACAAAAGGATGATCAAGAGAGGGAACAAAGCAGTTGCTCAAGTCTTAGTGCACTAGAAAGATATGCATCCTGAACAAGCTACATGGGAAGACTTTGCTACTATGAAGAGGAGGTTTCAAACATTTATTCCTTGAGGACCATGAAGTTTTTTTAAGATGGGAGAAATGTTGCACTTTTGATTCAGAGCAGCTTCATATGTTGTGGAGGACAGAGTTAACTGATTGGAGGGGAGGTTAGTTAAGGAGAAGTGGAAATTACATTTCAGTCTAAGTAGTTTAAATACTAATTTCAATAACTATAGTTTAGTCTTGTTATATTTTTACTCTGCATTTATAGTCCTCTGACAGAGTTATTATTTAGTACCATGAGTCAGTTGGCATCCAAGAGAGGTCACTATCCTTGAACAACTATATATTGTACTGAAAGGTTCTCTTTCCTTTCTTATGGATGAATCTAGAGTTATCTTAGCTAGCTTCTTTTCCTATTTTTCCATTCTAGTTAGTTCTTATCTTAGTAATCACTATTCCATTGAGATCTTCATTTGCAAAAGCTCATTTTGCAACAAATTGGGTCTTTAATCATACTAATATATGCATTAAATCTCTCGCATTACTAATTCCTAGAAATTTATGGTATTAGTAATACACACCTTAATACATAATAGAATGTACAATTAATGCAAGTATTAATTATACATAGATTGACAAATTGTACCAAACAAGGAATTTTTTTATTAACAAATGCTCTTTTATTAATCAAAAAGTGACACATTACACAACCGGGTAGAAGCTGACCATCTACCTCCTCAAATACCTACTAGTAGTCTATTCTAACTAGATAGAGAGCTTTACAAATCCTAGAATATTTAGAAAAACACTAGGTAAACATAACCTTACACCTAAGGAAAATAATTTAGTAAGTTCAACACAGTTTGCCAAGTTGCATTGTTCCTTCCTTGAATGTGCAAGTGCATAGCTATGTCTTTAAGGGTTCTTTTGATTGCTAATTGTCCCTTCTTAAACCTCAAAGTGCTGCTGGCTCTCCGGATTTTGTAGATAACCATTTCAAAGGTGCAACATATGGCTTCATCATGAGCAGCTTTCTTCTTTGATATCAGACACACCCAATCTAGTTCTTATTGTCATGGACCAATGCTTCTGTGCATCCCCAGCCAAGTCAGGAGCCTTGACCATACCTAGCTACTGTAAGTACATCTAAAGAATAGATGTTCAAAAGATTCCACCTCTTAATCGCAAATAATGCATATCATTGGTACTTGAATTCCAATCTTTTGAAGTCTTTCCACTGTTGCTAATCTCTATTGTACTGTAAGCCACAAAGTGAATTTGAACCTTGGATGCACCACTTTATGGAGAGTGAGGCTCGCATAGCTACATAAGCTTTCTGAATCTTGAACTTGTCACCCTTTACCATTCTTCCCAAAGTGTGGTGAATAGAACCATGGAAGAATTGTTGTGTCATAAGACTTTGTCGGCTATCAATAATCTTCTTCACAACCTATGGTGCAAACTTGGGACTGATCATCAGCTCCAAACTGTTTTGCTTGATATAATAATAGTGCACCAACCTAATCCACAAAATGTCTTTCTTCATAGAAATGGCCCACAAGTGTTTCAAAATAACATCTTTATTCATAGTTTGAGATCAATGACACTTAAGCCTCTTATCGAGCCGGGTTAACATATTTTTTCCCATGCTTCTAGTGACTTCTTTGAGATCTCACCTTAACCTGTCCTGAGATATGTTCTACACACTACTTCTAACATCTTAACCACTTTTTTTTGTAATACAAAAATTTGTGCCCAACAACTTTGCATTCCAAACAAGACTAATTTTATAAGTTGTAACCTCCCAGAGTATAATAATAATTTTGATGACCAACATTGAATTTTAGCAGTAAACGTCTCTACTAGTGATAGACATTGTGGTACTGTCAACTTCTTTGTGGATAAACGGACTCCCGGGTACTTGAAAGGAAGACTTCCTTCAACATACCCTAGCTTTTGTATAATATTTGATCTGAGGCTTTGGTTAATACCTGCCATGTATATAGAACTCTTCTCAAGATTAGTCTTCAATCCAGAAGCACAAGAGAATTTATTAAATGTTTCTTGCAGTTGTGAAATTGAACTCAAGTCAGCCCTGCAAAACATTAACAAGTCATTAGCAAAACACATGTGGATCAATCCAAATCTCTTGCATCTTGGGTGGAAGTGGAACTGTTTTTTCGAAGCTAATTGCATTAGTTCTCTATGTAGGTACTCCATGGCAATAACAAATAGGTAACGGGATATGGGATCCCCTTGCCTCAATCTCCATCTAGCTTGGAAAGGTTTTGTTGGGCCCCCATACATCAGCAAGGAGTAAGACACAGTAGACACACATTCCATTATCAGTGAATAAATTTGTGAGAAAACCCCATCTCAGTTAGCATAGTTTTCAGAAAGTGCCATTCAAGTGTGTCATAAGCTTTCCTAAAGTCCACCTTCAACATACACCTAGGAGAGATCCATTTCCTAGTGTATCCCTTGAAGAGCTCATGACTCAGTAGAATGTTATCTGATATGTTCCTCCCCTCAATAAAAGCATACTGTGAACTTCCAATCAACCCATTCAACACCTTCTTCATCCTATTGGTAAGTATTGGTAAGTATTACCAAACAAGGTATTATTAATACATAAAGTTAATGCATGCAACATTTCTCCTAATACACTCTACTAAACGACCTCTATAAGTGACATATATCTGATGTTTACTTTCCTCCATCCTTTTTTGGTCACAGTGGCTTGAGTCATATGTCCAATATAGGCACAATATTAACTCCCTCTGTAGTTAATCGGGTCTGTCCCCAAAATTAAAAAAATAGAAGATGTTGCAATAATTTTTTTTACAAAGGAAGCCAAGAAACATCTCATCATCAAATTAAAATATCACTCACGGCCCTTAAGTTATTTTAAGACCAAATACTTTCAAAAACTTTCAAATTCAAGTAATTTACTATCATCAACTTAGCGCCAGTTTGGCATTGCTGTTGAAAGGCCAGAAGCACTTATTTTGAGAAATTTTTTTAAAAAAAAAAAAAAGTTGTTTGGTAAATGAATAAAACTATTTTTAAATAGAAGCAAAAGCAGTTTTTCTGTTGTAGGGAAGAAGCTAAAATTTCTGCTTCTTAAAAAAAGCAGAAGCAGAAGCAAAAAATTATTTTGTACAAGACCAAAATATCCCTTCCATATTTACATATTTACCCATATATCCCTGATTAATTAATTAACATATCTTATAACTTTGATAAAAGTTTCATTTAAGAATTTTATTTTTATATAATAATTTTTTATTATTTTGCGTTTATTATCATTACTTTAAATTTGATATTTTTAATTATATTTAAATTTTTATATTAATATTATATCAATATTTAATTTAATTTGTCTATGTATAATATTGATTGAAAAATTGAATTTGTACATTTTAATTCAACAAAAATAAAAGTTTGATTAAATTTTTTTATAATAGATATTTAAAATAATTTCTATCTATAAAATAATATTTATATTTAAAGTATATTGATACTTGTCCTTTTTTGTAATTTGACACTTAAAAGCACTTTTTAAAAAAGATTAGTCAAACACAATTTGCTTATCAAAAGCACTTTTCAAATGAATTAGCCAAACACAAATTGCTTTTTTTCAAAAGCACTTTTCTGAAAAGCTATTTTAAAAAGGGGAAATTACATGGAAAAGCAAACATATACTAATTAATTACTTAAAATAGCTACAGTTTAACTTATTTACCATTCACCACCTATTTTTTGTCATAATTACTCTTGTCAGTTTTGTATAAGCGTGCCTCTTTATACAGACACACTACTGTCTCTCTCTACATATTCTTCCTTCTAACTTTTTTTCACCTTAAATTCAAAATTTCAATCTCTCCCTCTCAATTCGTCCTCCCAGATTTTTTAGGTAATTGTTATGGCGGTTTCAGACTTATTTTATTATTTTGTATTTGTATATGACTACGATTTTTTGTGAATTTTCAATTTTTTCGTTTGACAAATCCAAAATCATGGATGAACAAACATCTTCTAACAGAGTCACTAGAGGTATACATCCGAATCAACAAATTTTGGATGATTTTTCATCCTTTTCTTTGGGTTTAACTCAGGACTTCCAAGAAATTTTAGGATCCATTGCTAAATCTCGAGTTAATCAACAAGAGGTTATATCGAAGTCCCGTAATACCCCATTGGAGATGCAAGAAGTCATGCATGTTGCAAATTCAAAAGGAAACAACAAAAAAGTTGTAACACCCCGCATTTTGCATATGCTAGTTCTAATCATATGATACACGACAAAGCCTTATCGTATAGGTGGGCGACCATGTTTCTGATACGATTAGTGTTGGTTTAAACAAGCTAGGAAGGTGATATAATTACTTGCACATTTCAGCATGTGTACTCGAAGTTAACCCCGACGGAACTGTTTAACCTCGAGATAGTAAGGTGGTAATTGAGCTTAAAGTTCGAAGTTAAGTGCTAAATTAAAGAAAAAGAGTTTAATATTTAGAGAATGGAATAAAATAGTGAGATGCTTGCTTGGCTTAATTAATCTACTAGGGGCATCACCTACTTGAGCTATATGGATATAGTTAAAGGGCCCAAGGTTAATGGATCAGATTTATGCTTATGTTAATGGACTCACTTGAGGCCCAAACTAAAAGAAAATGAAAATGGAAAGAAACCAAAAGCCAAATCTGCCAAGGCCCAATGTGGTTAAGCCCACTAAGAAAAGGCAAGTAGGTGCATCACCTAGTTTGACCTTTTGAGCAGCTTGATGTACATAAGCAGGTTCATCACCTACTTGACCAATTAGTGGCTGAAAATGGAGCTAAAAAGGAAGGTTTTAGAGGATTTTATTTTTGTGGTCAAGTAAGCTCAATATAAGATAAATATTTGCTCGTATTTCCTCTCATTTTGACACACAAAATTCAGAATTTAACTCCAGCTTTCTCTCCCCTTTTCTCTCAAGGCTTAAAACAGCAGCCATAAAATTCCTTCTAGGGTTCTTGAAGAAACCCTCATCTTTGCATGACAAGGTAAGTGAAAACACTTATGGATTTAACTTAATTCTCTCATGGATGACTAGGAAAATATGTTATTTATGCTCAAGTATAAGTACAAGGGCAGAATGTTTCCACAAGCTGTTACTCATTTTTTCTTGGTTATTAAGAGACTTTTCTCTTCTTCTTTGGTTTAAGTGTGAAGGGAAGTTGAAGTTCTTGAAGAGTTCAAGTTAAAAGGAGAAGTTGCAGGAATTAAGATTAATAATCTGAAAGGAAGGAGGTTAATTCATTGTAATATCCTAGTTGTACAACAAGGTATGTAAGGCTATTCGATTCCATATTCCTTGGCATGAAATCTGAAATTTGTGATAACTACCAGAGAAGTGAATTTCCTAAGCTCTATTCCTTGTAAAGGAAATATAGTGGCAGCGTACGATCTCCAATATAGCTAACAATAATTTTCCCCTCTCCTTAGTTTGTCGAGTTACTCAGTACATGTTCATTACTTTACATTTGTGTATTTATGTGCTAGTACTGAAATGTATTCCCAACAACAAACATGACAAATTCTCCTCTTAGTCAAGTGAAGTCAATTGTCCAATTGAGGTTATAGAGCTCCTTATGTTATTGTTACTGACTTAATGTTTTTATTCTCATGTCTCCTACTACTGGTCCGTAGCTCCAAATCTCAGAAACAATTATGACCACCAAAACAACAATCTGACAGATAAAAGAAATTAAGAGAGGCAATCTGTATATTTATGGGTGGCAGCCCAGGAGCAAATGCCTAGCATGGGTCGATCCCAATTGGTACAAAAGGGTGGCAGCTCAGGGACGAAAGCCTAGGATGGGCCGATCCCAATTTATGTAATTACGAGGACGGCATCCCAGGGGTTAAAATGCCTAGCATGGGTCATCCTCTTCTACCACTGATCAGCTTATCATTGTATCACATGCATTACAAAGATTATAACTCACAAAAGTAAAGAAAAGAATGTAACATACATGATCCCACAAGAGTAATCAAAGGTGGTCGTCTATTCTGATCTATGCAAGGATATATTGATACTTGATTTCATTTGAGCCCTTATTTTACATATACTATTGCCTCACATATTCAGTACATTTTTTTGTACTGACGTCTCTCGCGGGGACGCTGCATTTCATGCTGCAAGTACAGGTACTCTAACTAGTAGACCTTTTTAGTATGAGCACAGGTACTCTACTGCTATTGATGAAGCTCCAAGTTGATTCGAGGCTTACTGAGTCTTTGGCACCTATTTTCTTACTATATGATAGTTAAGGGTAAGGCGGGGTCTTATCCCATCTTAAATTAAGGTTTTCTATCTTTTAGAGGCTTTGTAGACTAATGTATATAGTTCAGTTGCGTCTTGTCTCTTTACAGTTGTGGCCTCCACGGCCAAGCCTTATAGTTTTTGGTCTATCTATGTTGGTTCTTATCGCTGCATCTTATATGAACTTGTCATAACTTCAACATTGTCATAGTTATATTCATAGTAACTACAGGCATAGTAAGCACAAAGAAGATGCCCAATCTGATTCAACCGAACAACTACATTTTGAAAGAATTGAGGTAATTTGTATAATATATAATTGTATAAATGTTTGAAGTTCAGATCTAAAATTGTATCCATATCTGTAAATGTTTGTATATATCTGTACCGGTATATACAAATTGAAATTGTATATTTCAATAGTTGTTGTCATTATTTTTGAATTTGTGGTGTATACTTATTTTCAAATTGTATAATTCTTTTTGTTTCACACTTGTATCCATATTTGTATATCTCCGTATTTGTGTATAGATATTCAATTTGTATAGTTCTATATTTTTGTCATCATCTTGCGATCTGTGTTGTATAATTATACATTTTATTTGTATAATCCATTTATATGATTTGTCAGGGAGTATTATTTATCCTCAAAGAAGATCCACTTTACACCCCACATATGCAATGCTATACCAATATTGGTGTAATGGATCAGTTATGCTCCACATTGCCCGAAGTTGCGTTTAATCAATTTTGCACATCATCTTGTTTTGCTCAAATATCAAGCATTAATCGTTGTCATGTTCAAGCACAATTGTTTAGATGTTTTATGTTGCGAGAGGTAGATGGTAGTTGTATTGATGCCATTATGATTTACATAAATGGTACCACTCTATGTTTCACCCGTAGGGATTTCTCTATTGTTTCTAGTCTTAAATGCAGTGATGATCTGTCAGAATTTGTGTTCAACACTGAAGAACCAAATAAAATTCTTCAGATGTATTATCAAGGAAGAAATAGTGTATCGAAAGCAGAATTTGTTCAAAGTTTTAATAGCAAGTTATGGGTGACAACGTTGATGATGCATTGAAGTTTGGAATTATGTATTTCATACACTCATGCATTCTATCCGAAGAGCCAAACTCTACAATAATTGAGCGAATCGACTTTGACTTGGTAGAATCTAGCATGTATATGGATTATCCGAGGGGTAACAAAGCGTTTGAGGAGCTAACAAAATATATACATAGAAAGATGACAAGAAAATGGAGGTACTACAGAATTCATGGGTTTCCTATTGCTATGAAAGTTTGGTTTTATAAATGTTGTTCAAAGGTAGATAAGAAAATTGATGTTAAGAAATCTGACCACATTCCTAGAATTCTCAACTGGGTCACCAAAAAGGATTATCCTCGCATCGAGTCCTTCATGAAAGAAATTGCAATCATTTCATTACCGCCGGAGTATGTCTAATCTGGTACAGCACCACCACCAATACCATCTTCAAAGATCAAAGCAGGTGATGTTATACAATCCCCTGATTTAGATGATGACTTTAAAGAACCACCAAAATCAATTAACAATAAGGGAAAGGAAAAAGTTGTATCTGATTCCGGTTCCTCACCTACCAAGAAGAGGCTTAGGTAATCTGTCCTGGTTATACCAAAGAAGACCCCACCAACAGTTGTTCAAGAACACGGTACAAAAAGGCCACAAACACGTAATGCCCCAGTCTCTCCATCAGTGAAGACTCGACGTGTGAGGCACACAAAGCAACCTGTTGTTGTTGTAACCAAGCCAGTCATCAACCAACCTGTCAAACGTAAAAAATCAAATGATACATGTGTTACAGACTCAACCAGCGAGTCATCTCAAATCAACATTTTGGGTGTTGAATTTGATTTATTCAAATTGTCTGTAAGTATAATATTGTTGCACATATTGTTGTATATTTAATTTAAACATTTTTAAAATTCATACCTTCATGTATTTTTAGGTAAAGGAAGAGTTTACAGATTTAAGAAAGTTGATACAAGACAACTTCAATGTTGTGTTGAATGCCATTAACACCAAAATATCAGCTGCCAAGGTTATTTATTCAAACATATAATTACATTTGTTATATAAATTCAATTTCGTATGTTGAATTTGTCAGAATTCGTTTCAGGTTCCTCGTTTAGAAGTTCCACTGAAGTCTCCAATTGGGGGCATGCACCAGTCACTTATACAATCTCCATGTTCACTTTCCAGACTACAACATCCAGATCAAACGAGTAACTTAGAGAACAATGAGGTAATTCAATATTATCTGAACATATATGTGCAACGTTCAACTGTTTATTTCTATAATTACTTATATACAAATTGAAATCTATATTTATTATACTATACATGTTTGTATAATTGTTATACAATATATGTTCATATGTTAATTTATGGACATTCTTATTTATTGAAGGTCCCCATAATAGATGAGTTGTCAGTAGGTCAGAAAAAAGAAGAGGTTTGATTATGTTCTTAACTGATGTTTTTGTATATGTATTTATACTTTGAACTTTTATGTATAAAGACTCTGTTTACATACACATTTATTAAGAGTTAGTTTTTAAGCCTGTTGTTCAGTCTCTGAAGCTTCCTATCATTGAGAAGTTATCACCGGATGAAAAGATTTAGAGGTTTGTTTTTACTTTTCTGTTGTCTTTGTATACTTTTGTTTGTATTTGATATATTTTTATAAATTAATTAAATCCAAGACTGTTGGTCAGTCTTTGAAGGTTCCCATCATTGACGAGTTATCACCGGATGATACAATTGTAGAGGTTTGATTATGAATTATATGATTTGTTGTATACGTCTGTATATATTGATAATTTTGTATTAAGTGATTGTTCATATTTGTATTTATTAAGAGTTTGTGTTTATATTATTTTAAGCCTGTTGGTCAAGATTTACCTCCTGAATATCAAGTGGATCTAGATTTCATGGATTATCATTTAGAAGTTAACAAAAATTCAGTGGTACGTATGTTGTTTTTTATTATTTAATATAAACAGTTTTATACTTGATTATTTTGATTTTATATAGGATGTCCTTATCAACGATGAATATGTGCATGATCAAATAGAAGATGTTCAAAAACAAGATTCTACTGGTGGTGTTGATCAATCAGATCATAACATACAAGACACTAAAGAACACATCATAGGTGTCGCACCGATTCAGATGCTACCTCCTGTTGATGCAAGCCTCAATATAGTCCTAACGGAATATCCGATGTTGATCCCTAGTCTACAACTTTCGAGACCTAACCTAGATAGAAGTATTGTCTTACATTGAGAGGCTGGAGTGGTTGATGAGACACCAATCCATCGAATTAGGTGTCCAGGTTGATATAATACATCGCCATACATTACAACATTTAAATATGCTTTTGGTATAATTTCAAATTTATACATTTTTTTTTATTTATACATATACAATCACGATTTATACAGTCCTCACAATTACTGTATTATATCATTTCAAGTAGTTCTTCAAAGTTGCCTATAATATTTGATCAAAAACATCCATTTGATTCTATTACTGAAACATATGATACATCGCTATATACATATTTCTTGAAATGGTTAAGGGAAGGTCTTCTTGCTAGACACAAAAACAAGTAAATGTACATTTATATAATAAAAATTAAATTATACGACTCATGTTTAATTTGTGTAATATATTTTACTGCACAATTATGTATATTATACATCAGTTATGCATAACCTTTTAACTGAATGATAGGAAAAACAATGATGATCGATATAAAAAGAACAATGTTACCTTAACAGAGTTCATGAATTTTGGTGTTTTCACTGTTTCTGACAAAAATTGGTTCTACAAACTAGCTAATCGCAGACAGTTGCTGTATGATTTGGTATAATTTTTACTCCATCTTTTTTACAATATAAACCCATTGCATTTGTATAATATTTTCTTTTTTTGTTTATTTTAATTCCTACAACACATAAATGTGATATTGTACTATGTGAGGAAAAAGGGAAAGTACAATCCAAGCAGCACATACACCTTAAGTACTGTTGACTATTATTTGAACACGTTGA
Source organism: Solanum appendiculatum (assembly GCA_018342035.1). NCBI lineage: Eukaryota > Viridiplantae > Streptophyta > Magnoliopsida > Solanales > Solanaceae > Solanum > Solanum appendiculatum. Next base: position 132,178 of record JAGDQO010001117.1, on the reverse strand, counting down.
TTCACAACATTTTGGAAGTATATTTTGGAACCAATGATCTCTCATCTAAGGCCGGCTATGAAGAGACTATTCTTGAGTATATTAATGGATATAGGATGCATGTTGTTGTGCCATGGTTTACTGTTGATAATATATTAATTCTTGTTAATGTGAAGGAGAGATTACACTAGTATTGATTGTTGTGTTTTTTTATGAGCGTTGTATAATGGTATATGATTCACTCAGAGATTCCATTCACGATTCACTCAGACATTCCATTCACGATTCACTCAGAGATTCCATTCACGATTCACACGTACTCAGTGAGATCAAAAAATATGCACAACTTATACCCATGTATCTTTCAATGTCTAGATTCTATGAAAAGAAAGGATTGGATGTACTTTCTCACCCAAAATACATATTGCACACAGATTTTGATTCTTTTGACATCGTTTATGTGAATGATATCCCTCAGCAACCTCAAGGCAGCTTGTAAGTTATTATACAATTATTCTTTTTAGAGTTCCTTCTTTTTTCATAATTCAACTGTTGGAAAACACCTTATATTTTTATGTATTTACATTTAGGGATTGTGATGTATACATTTCAGCATATGCGGAGTTCTTGAGTGATGGAAATGGTATTACAGCAGGTCCATTTGATCCTGATTTAATGCGTAGCAGATACACATCACTATTGTGGAATTATGGCATGCTCAAATTTCAAGCTGAGGCGATTAGTGACAGTGAGGCACAAGACAAGCCAATCAGATCTCACGTTGATGTTGATAGTAGTGAACGTATCACAATCCTTTAGTTTTATTGTATTGTTTTATGTTTGTTTGGAATTTCGTATTAGCAGTAATACTTTTTGAATATTCTAGTTTGACGGAAACAATATTTTGTTGGCTCTATTATTTTGTTTAATAAATTCAGTTTTGCGTTTTTATTTGTTGATATTTCATTTATTATACAAAAAACTTTCGTGAATATAAATTGATACATACGAATTTATACAAATGAGTAGTTTGACAAATTATACAATAAATTTTGGAAACTTATACAACTTAATTGAGAAACCATTATACAAACGCAATCATTATTATAGAGTACAAACTGACAGTAAATGTATACAAATAACAAAAAATCATATCAATTGTCTTCTTAGTTGGTTCGTTAGTTTATATGTAATATGCAATTATACAGTCCAATTGAAGTATCTAGTGGATTCACTATTTCTGTAAATGTCACCTTTTGATTTTCAAATTCGTCAAAATTAGTTATACAAAGTGATCCCAAAATATCATATGCTATCTAAGTTGAACTTTCACAAAGTTCACTGTTCTGATAACACCTATCAGAAATAGTTTTACAAAGGGGGTACCTGTTAAATTCATTTGTAGATTTGTTTAGGATTACATATACAGTCCAATACCGATTGAAATATATTGAAATATCATTTTAAAACTAAATTGAAATACCAACCATGATTATGTATCAATAAAACTCATATAATATTCAAATGGCAAAAGTGAGGCAATATTAAAGGTATAAAATCACCATACACAATTAAAATGGAATCTTTTCTAAACTCCCCGAGGCTGATTTCTACAAGAACGCCTATTGTGACCTACAACGCCACATGTACTGCATGTATTTGTCCCCTTACATTCAAACATCTCTCTTGCTGATTTGTCGCGAGACCTTTTTCTTGGTCTTCCAGGAGGCCTTTTGAATATTAGAGGCAGAACTAGTGCAGCCATTATGTATCCAGGGACCACCCACTCTGTTTTATATGGTAATGGGTATATTGGAAAACCATAAGTCTTCAATACTATTTTCGGTGTGTATAAATTCGAGTAGAACTCATCTGTTCCTAAACTCTTGAACTTCATAACGGCCCAAGCATGTTCACATGGTATTTCTTCATACTGAAAGCTTCCACAAGTACACATTTTCTTCTGAAGACAAACTATATAATTTCTGCCTTTATCATTGACATTGTGAACATATTCAGTTGACGGAACAACCTATAATATACAAAAATAAAGCAAAGCAGATTATTATGTACAAATTTATACAATTATACAAATATATAGAAACCATACCATCAGTTGCGTACTCATTACTTCATTGATTTTGAGTATCTCCTAAAATTTTCCAATCAAGGGAGTAAATGTGAATGATGCCTCTTTTTTTATCACCATTCCATCTGCCGAACATCAGCCTAACTTCCTCCAGAAAATCATCAATTGGCAATTCTCTTGCTGAAACTAATGCCGCATTTATACTTTCTGCGGTATTTGATGTCATTGACCAACCACGATGAACCAGCATAAATCCTAGGCCACTTATCATATCCAGCTAACTCCAAGTATTCCTTTACTCGTATATCAACCTTCTCTACTATTTTCATTAGACTATCAAAATCATATTGATTACATGTCTTTGCCATTGTATAGAATACTGGACTTAATTTTTCATGGAATTTTATGTACCTTGTCTGAACATTCTTCCACAAGTGCCACATACAAGCATAGTGTGGCACATCATTATACACTTGCGTAACAGCCTTTATGATGCTCTCTTTCCTATGAGACACAACACACATATTGTTCCTTTCCCTATACGATTCTTTTAGTTGTTCAAAGAACCAAGTCCAAGAGGCATCATTCTCTGAATCTAAGATACCATATGCTAGTGGAAAGATATGTCCTACACATACATATTTATACAGTTACATAATTGCAGATTATAAGTATATATACAAAGAGTTATGTATAACACTCATTCAGGATTCATATATGTATATATAATATAAAATACATATTTATATACCTGCACCGTCTGTCATGCTTGTTGCTACAAAAGTTCCATTATAAGGTCCTCGAAGGTGACTCCCATCAACTACAACTATAGGTCGACAATGGTCAAATCCTTTTATGAAAGGATCCAATGCAACAAATAGGTACAGAAACCTATCTTCATCCACTTTCTTCAAGCGTATATGGGATCCTAGATATGTAATACCCAATATATACAAATACTCAGGTAGTTTGTTGTACGATCCTCCAGGCGTCCCCCTCAAAGAAATCAAAGCCGTTTCTTTAGCCCTCCAAGCCAACATGTAAGCTATATCAACACCAAGATCCAACTTCATATCTTTTTTTATGTTGGTAGGTGTGTATTTCCTTTTATGATCTACCAATTTAGGCTTATCAACTCCACCAACTAAATGGCTTATTACTTGTCGTTTTGAATACATCCTATCTTCCAGTGAACATGTATGTTCAGCGCTGAATGCTCTTATTCTAAACATTCCTGATTTGTTAATATCTGAGGCCTTCATTAACCAGTCACATTCATCGGAGAAACACACAAGTGTATAACTACATGTAAAATAATCAATATATTCAGATAAGGCAAAACTATACACCTAACAACAGTTGAACAGATTTATACAAATGATATTACATGATTGAATTTGACCTCTTTTTAAAAAACTGGAATCGTTTCGCAATTGCATATTGCTCCATCACAACTTCAATGTAGCTTTCTTATTGTATACTTGATCTACCTTCACGTACTTATGTGATGGATCAGTAATCACCACACGGCAATTCTCCATTTTAAAGGTATTGAGTGGATTTACTACTTCTGCAACTGTCAGTTTCTATTTTTCAAATTCCTTAAAACCAGTTATACAAAGTGATTCAAAACTACCAGATGCTACCTTAGTTGAACTTTCACAATGTTCATTGTTCTAATAACACTTATCAGAAATAGTAATACAGAAAGGGTACCTGTTAAATTCATTTGTAGATATTTTTAGCATTACATATACATGCACCTGATGAGTCGGTAGTTTTGACTCTTTTATAGCTTCATTTGTGCCAAATTAGTGTCCTTAATGCCTATTTTGCACCTATAACTAATGTTAAATCGTTTGTGTGCAGCATGAAGGATTTGGAATGAGGCAAGGACAAGATAATGCAAACAGAAGCTATAAAGTTACAAAATGAAAGGAAAGAGGAAGCTGGAACTCGCAAAAAGGCATTCGGTGACACACCGAGTGGACAGTCTCATCCCGTAAATTTCCAGTAGTCAAGGAAAGAATTAAAGACATAAAAGCGAGCTAAAGAACTGATCAGTGCATCACTGAGTTGAAAAGGCGAGCCCAATGGACTCCACCTAAAGTTCCAAGAGCAAAGTTGTACAAAAGCCAGGAGACAAAAGGCGAGATTTAGCAACTCGGTGCATCGCTGAGTTGGAAGAAGAGCCCGAATTACGTCATAGAATGGTCCTTAAATTCAAAATTGTGGGAATTTTTTGAGAAGTATAAATAGAAATTTTTAAATGAGAGAAATAGAGTTGGATAGCATTGTATTGAGATAACAAAGTACATTGCATTTTTGAATACTTAGAGTTAATTGGGTGAATTATTCTTGTGAGTTTTTGAGAATCAAACATTGGGTGTAATTTTAGTTGATTGTATTTGCTGTTTGAAGACTTGGGAAATCAATGGCTGATGTTTTTGGTAACTACTTCTTCATTCTCACTATGATTGGCTAAAACCCCAACGCCTTAGGGGTGTGATTATGTGTTCAAATGCCTAATTAGCTTATGGGTTTTATGGATTGCTGAATTAAATGTTGAATTAGAATGGGTTCAGTTGTTAATTCATGTTTTCATCTTTTGAATTGAAGTTGCAAATCCAAGTCCAGCCTATATCTCTTTGTATGCTTGTAGAAGATGCATTTGAGTGGAATTATCAATTGATGATTATATGAGTTCTTCCTTGTACTACCCAGCTTGTTAAAGTGGGTGTAATTAAGGTATAAGATTGTGTTCTTAGTGTATAGCCTGTTTGGGTTTGATAAAACCCAATTGAAAGCATGGTAGTTGGTTGTAAAATAGCTATCATAGTCGTAATCTTTCCTACCCATTATAATTCAGCATACTTAAGCAATTCGTAATGACCCATTTAGTGAAATTTGTAGTTGAACACTCACACATCCCTAAGGCCCCATTTCTCATTGGTTTAATTCCTCTTTAACTCATGTTTGTTGATTTTAATCATTCAAAACCCTCCTTATTTGATAATTGAAACTTTAAAGATTAACATTATGCATCGATTCGTTTGTTTACGTCTACAAAAAGCTAGATCACTTTAATATTTCATATTTGAATTCTATACTCAGTTCCATTCCTCGTGGGATCGACCCCAACTCTTCATTGGGTTTATATTGCTAGCGACCACCTACATCTTGAATCATGATAGGTGTAGTTGAGTGTTATCAAAAATGGCGCCACTGCTGGGGAATGGCATTTAGAATTCTTGTATCGACGTATTTTAGTGAATTAGTTTGATTGTAGTCGAATTTAGTTATTAGTCTTTTCGTTGTTTATTTTCAACAGGTGACAACATGAGTGACGCTGATAGTGTGATGGGTCATAATGATGATATGCATCATGTGAATGATGACGTTGGCAATCTGAATGACTTCAATGTATCTCAAGTTGGAAGTACTGGAGCCATACGCTTGCCCCCTACTGTAGGTAATGATATCCTTCATGTGACCGGAACCATGCTTCAGCTGTTGCAAATCAAAGGTTCCTTTGGAGGACTTGCTCATGAGGACCCCTATGACCATATTTAGAACTTTTTGGATGTGTGCAGCCCTTTCACATTCAAGAACATCTCTCAAGAGTCGATTCGACTTTGGTTGTTTCCTTTCTATCTAACTAGGGAGGCAACGAAGTGGTTGGCTGAACTACCAAGAGACTCAATTACTTCTTGGGCGGAACTGACAGAAGCATTTCTGGAGCGGTTCTTTCCTCCTTCGAAGATGGTGAAGTTGAGAGATAGTATTCAAAACTTCAAGAGACTTGATGGTGAACCAATCCATGAGACATGGCTCAGATTCCAAAAGCTCCTTCTACAATGTCCTACTCATGGTTTACCTGAAAAATGTGCTATTGCAATACTTCTACCGTAGCCTTGATTCGGTAAACAAGTCTATCACTAATCGTTTAATTCAAGGTGGAATCATGAGACAACCGTTTCCTATTGCATCAGTGTTACTTGATGATATGACTAAAATCAACTGGGCATGGCACATAAGAGAAGACCAAGTATTACCTCTTATGGTCGGAATGACTAAGGAGCAAATTGAGAAAGATCATGAGCGTGAAGCGAATATGGCGAAGATGATGACCAGATGGATTTATTGACAAAGCGTGTAAAGGGTGTGGGTTCCAAAGCCATTAATGCAGTCACTACAACCCCAGACGATGCTACATTTGAAACCATGTACAACGAAGAAATCTAATTTATGTCAAATCAAATGGTGGGTTCTCGTCCGAGCTATCAAAGGTCGGGTGAGAATCAAGGTTGGACCAAAGAACAAGGTGTTGGTTGGAGAGAAAATCGGAAGTGGCGTGATCGAGGTGTAAATTGGAGAGCTAGTGAGAGAGATCGGTATGTGCCTCCACATGATCGTCCCAAAGTTACCGAACCAAAGGCTGATCTGGAAAGTTTTAGAACTGAAGATATGCTTGCTCGTAGTTTGCACAAGGTGGAAGGTTCGGACAAAGTACTCAAAGAAATGAGGGCTGATTTCTCTTCTCTAAATCAAACGGTGACTTCTCACTCCGCTTCAATTAAACATCTTGAATCACAAATGGTTCAAATATTCACTCAATTTCATCAAAGACCAAATGGTGGCCTTTCTAGTGACACATTGGCTAACCCGAAGAATGAGAATGCTTTGTGTATGGTAATTGTAAATCGGAGTGGCAAAGTCTTGGGTAGTGATGTGGTTGAGGTGGCGGGGGCTAAACGGAGTACAATTCCACCTATTGTGAGTAATGATGATGGTCTTTAGGAGAGTGTGAACAATGATGTTCCCAACAAAGATGTTAATTCAACTAATGATGTTACTATCGGTGGAACTTCCACATCTAAGGTGGGGGATGTTCCTAAATCGGTTTCTCCAAAGCCGCTACCAAAAATCAACCCTCCTTTTCCACAAAGGTTGAAGAAGAGAGATGACAATGCAAAATTTCAAAAGTTTCTCTCTGTTTTTAAGTCTCTCTCTATAAATCTTCTGCTAGTGGATGCATTACTAGAAATTCCGGGGTATGCTAAATTTATGAAGGAATTGGTCAAGAAAAAGAGAAGTACGGACTTTGAAATGGTTGAGGTATCCCATAGTTGCAGCGCTATTACGTCAAATGTGGTTGCTAAAAAGGATGATCCAGGAGCTATCACGATACCTTGCACTATTGGGGTGTTCAAGTTTGTCAAAGAGTTGTGTGATTTGGGAGCTAGTATTAACTTGATGCCATATGCTATTTTTAACCAACTTGGGTTAGGTGAGCCTAAGTCAACCACAATGTGACTTCTCATGGCGGATCGTTCTATCAAGCGACCTATTGGTGTTCTTTATGATATTTTGGTAAAGGTTGACAAGTTCATTTTTTCGGCAGATTTCGTTAATCTTGATTGTGAGATGGATGCCAAGATCCCGATTATTCTTGGTAGACCATTCTTGGCTACCGGAAGAGCTTTAGTTTATGTGGAGAGTGGCGACTTGAAATTTAGAGTTAATGAGGCGGAAGTCATTTTTAATGTGTGTAAGTCTATGAAACAACCCAATGACATCCATGTCGTGTCAGTTATTGATGTGATCGATGAAGCGGTTGCTAGTATTGGTGAAATTTCTTGTATTGGTGAATCTTTGGCTACTGTCCTTTTGAATTATGATGGGGAAGAGATCTAAGATTATGATGAAGTGGTGGCTGCTTTATCGGGTTTAGGTTCTTACTCAAAAACTCCTTTGAAGCTTGAAATTGATTTGAAGAATAGAGAAAGTCCTCCCGCGAAGCCATCCATTGAAGCACCCCCGAAGCTTGAATTGAAATCTCTTCCTTCTCATCTTTGATATGTATTTTTGGGGGCTAATAATACCTTGCCGGTAATCATTGTAGCTGACCTACTTGAAGGGCAGGTACAAGCACTTGTTAGTGTGCTAAAAAGATTTATCAAAGCTATTGGATGGACAATTACTGATATTGTAGGGATTCCTCCCGGTATTTGCACACACAAGATTCAGTTAGAAATCGATTATAAACCTAGCGTTGAGCACCAAAGGAGGTTGAATCATCCAATGCAAGAAGTGGTTAAGAAGGAAATCATCAAGTGGTTAGATGCGGGTGTGGTCTACCCTATTGCAGATAGCAAGTGGGTAAGCCCGATTCAATGTGTCCCAAAGAAGGGTGGTATAACCGTGGTTCCGAATGAGAAAGGTGAACTTGTGCCAATGCGACCAGTTACCGGTTGGCGTGTGTGCATGGACTATAGAAAGCTTAATTCGGCAACTGTGAATGATCATTTTCCAATGCCCTTTATGGACCAAATGCTTGATATATTGGCGGGACGTGGATGGTATTGCTTCCTTGATGGTTACTCCGGTTACAATCAAATATTCATTACCCCGGAGGATCAAGATAAAACTACTTTCACCTGTCCCTATGGAACATTCGCATTTAAACAAATGCCTTTTGGGTTGTGTAATGCACTGACAACATTCTGAAGGTGTATGTTGTCTATTTTGGTTGATATGGTTGAAGACTCAATGGAGGTTTTTATGTTTGATTTTTCTGTAGTTGGGGACTCATTTGAAGAATGCGTTGAACACTTAGGACGAGTCTTAAAGAGATGTGTCGAAACAAACCTCGTACTTAATTGGGAGAAGTGTCATTTCATGGTGAAAGAAGGGATTGTTTTGGGGCACAAGATGTCAGGGAAAGGTATACAAGTGGATCAAGCAAAGATTGAAGTTATTGCCAAGTTACCACCCCCTATCTCAGTTAAAGGTGTCCGTAGCTTCTTCGGACATGCGGGTTTCTACCGGCTGTTTATAAAGGATTTCTCCAAGATAGCTCATCCTCTTTGCAAGCTACTATAGAATGACAGTGTTTTTATGTTTAATGAAGCCTGTATGATTGCTTTTGAGTGTCTAAAGAAGAAACTTGTGTCGGCTCCGGTCATTGTTGCCCCCGATTGGGGTAGACCATTCGAGCTAATGTGTGATGCTAGTGGCGTCGCATTGAGTGATGTACTTGTTCAACGTAGAGGGAAGTTATTCCACTCGGTATACTATGCGAGCAAGACTTTAAATGTAGCTCAAAGGAACTACACTATTACCGAACAAGAGTTATTGCCTGTAGTGTACGCTTTTGAGAAATTTCAAGCTTACTTATTGGGAACTAAGGTAGTGGTGCACACTGACCATGCGGCTATACGCTACTTAATGGCTAAAAAGGATGCAAAACTGAGACTGATTTGGTGGGTACTGTTATTGTAAGAGTTCAATTTTGAGGTCAAAAATTGGAAAGGATGTGAAAATCAGGTGGCTGATCATTTATCGAGACTCGAAACAAGTGTTGCTGTGTCAGGTGACAAGGATATTGAAGACGCTTTTCTTGATGAGATGGTCTCTAAGGTTTCCATTCCTTGGTATGCCAATTTCGCCAACAATGTAGTGTGTGGAATTATTCCTGATGGGCTGAGATTCTATCAAAGCCAGAGGTTTCTTTTTGATGCGAAAAGGTATTTTTGTGATGAACCCTATCTATTTCGGGGGTCTGCTAACCACATAATCTGGAAATGTGTACCGGAAGTCGAAGTTGACGCTATTCTTGATGCATGTCATGCATCTCCGGTTGGTGGCCACTATAGTGGTGTACGTACAGTGGCCAAGGTGTTGCAAAGTTGCTATTATTGGCCAACGATGTATCAAGATGCAAATTCTCTTGTCCGCAGGTGCATACAATGTCAAAAGCAAGGAGGAGTGTCACGAAGACACGAGCTTCCCCTTACCCCTATCCTTGAGGTTGAATTATTTGATGTGTGGGGAATTGATTTTATGGGCCCTTTCGTGAGTTCTTATGGGAACAAATACATTTTGGTGGCCATTGATTATGTGTTGATGAGTCCGTAGTTTTGACTCATTTATAGCTTCGTTTGGGCCAAATTAGTGTCCTTAATGCCTATTTTACAACTATAACTAATGTTAAATCGTTTGTGTGCAGCATGAAGGATTTGGAATGAGGCAAGGATAAGATAATGCAAAGCGAAGCTGTGAAGTTACAAAATGGAAGGAAAAAGGAAGCTGAAACTCGCAAAAGGAACTCGGTGACACGCCGAGTAGACACTCTCATCGCCTAAAATTCCAGCAGTCAAGGAAAGAATTAAAAGCAAAACGGTGAACTAAAGAACCGATCGGCGCATCGCCGAGTTGAAAAGGCGAGCCTTATGGACTCCGCCTAAAGTTCCAAGAGCAAAGCTGTACAAAAGCCAAGAGACAAAAGGTGAGATTTAGCAACTCGGCGCATCGCTGAGTTGGGAGGCGAGCCCGACTTACGTTGCCGAATGGTCCTCAAATTCAAAATCATGGGAAATTTTTGAGAAGTATAAATAGAAATTTTTAAATGAGAGAAATAGAGTTGGATAGCATTGTATTGAGAGAACAAAGTACATTGCATTTTTGAATACTTAGAGTTAATTGGGTGAATTATTCTTGTGAGTTTTTTAGAATCAAACATTAGACGTAATTTTAGTTTATTGTATTTGTTGTTTGAAGACTTGGGAAATCAATGACTTATGTTTTTGGTAACTATTTCTTCATTCTCACTATGATTGGCTAAAATCCCAACACCTTAGGGGTGTCATTATGTGTTCAAATGACTAATTAACTTATGGGTTTTATGGATTGCTGAATTAAATGTTGAATTATAATGGGTTCAGTTGTTAATTCATGTTTTCATCTTATGAATTGAAGTTGCAAATTCAGTTCTAGCCTATATCTCTTTGTATGCTTGTAGAAGATGCATTTGAGTGGAATTATCACTTGATGATTGTATGAGTTCTTACTTGTACTACCTAGCTTGCTAAAGTGGGTTTAATTAAGGTATAAGATTGTGTTCTTAGTGTATAGCCTGTTGGGGTTTGATAAAACCCAATTGAAAGCTTGGTAGTTTGTTGTAAAATAGCTATCATAGTCGTAATCTTGCCTACCCATTATAATTCAGCATACTTAAGCAATTCGTAATGACCAATTTAGTGAAATTGGTAGTTGAACACTCACACATCCCTAAGGCCCCATTTCTCACTGGTTTAATTCCTCTTTAATTCGTGCTTGTTGATTGTAATCATTCAATACCCTCCTTATTTGACAATTGAAACTTCAAAGATTTACATTATGCATCGATTCATTTGTTAACATATACAAAAAGCTAGATCACTTTAATACTTTATGTTTGAATTCTATACTCAGTTCCATTCCTCATGGGAACGACCCCAACTCGTCGTTGGGTTTATATTGCTAGAGACCGCCTACATCTTGAATCCTGATAGGTGTAGTTGAGCGTTATCAGCACCCCCATCTCATTGTGTATCACCATCCTAGTACTGCTCTAATGAACCTTATATTCTTTATTTAGTACCTTCAAAGTCACATCCACAGCTAGTTGAGTTGCAATTATATTATACAACTATGTAAAAGAGGCATTTTCTCTGAAAACAACTCCCTCAATAACATAGTCAACATAACAGTTTGCATCATCCCATTTTCCAGAATGCCTTATTTAAAAGGTAATGGAAGACATTCCTGTATACAATTAAATATCAGTATAAATCAGTTGTTATTAATCCATTTATACATACACTAATTAATACAATTTTTCAAATCGAAATCAACTTCTACCAACTAATTTATACAATAATTAACACAAATCAATTCTTTCAACTATTTTATACAATTACTGACTGTAATAGCTCAATTATAAAACTGCAGATATCAAGTCTACAGTTATACTAACACTAATTTATACATACACTAACTCCACATAAAATATAGCTGTCAACGAATTATACATATTCAAATAGCAATTCAACTAAAACTAATTTATACAATATTTCAAATCGAAATCAGTTTATACCAACTAATTTATACAATAATTAACACATTTCAATTCTTCCAACTATTTTATACAATTACTAACTGAAATAGCTCAATTATACAACTGCAGATATCAAGTCTACATTTATACGAACACTAATTTATACAAACATTAACTCCACATAAACTACAGCTATCAATGAATTATACATATTCAAATAGCAATTCAACTAAAACTATTTTATACAATATTTCAAATCGAAATCAGTTTATACCAACTAATTTATACAATAATTAACACATTTCAATTCTTCCAACTATTTTATACAATTACTAACTGAAATAGCTCAATTATACAACTGCAGATATCAAGTCTACATTTATACGAACACTAATTTATACAGACACTAACTCCACATAAACTGCAGCTGTCAATGAATTATACATATTCAAATAGCAATTCCACTCAAACTAATTTATACAATATTTAAAATCGAAATCAGTTTATACCAAACTAATTTATACAATAATTAACACACTTCAATTCTTCAACCTATTTTTTACAATTACTAACTGAAATAACCCAATTATACAACTGCGGATATCAAGTCTACATTTATACGAAGATTAATTTATACAGACACTAACTCCACATAAACTATAGCTGTCAATGAATTATACATATTCATATAGCAATTCCACTAAAATTAATTTACACAATATTTTAAATCGAAATCAGTTTATACCAACTAATTTATACAATAATTAACACACTTCAATTCTTCCAACTATTTTATACAATTACTAATTCAAATAGCTCAATTATACAATTGCAGATATCAAATCTACATTTATATGAACGGTAATTTATACAGATACTAACTCCATATAAACTACATCTATCAATGAATTATACTTATTCAAATAGCAATTCAACTAAAACTAATTTATACGAACACTAATTTATACAGACTCTAACTCCATAGAAAACAGTTGAAAACAGACATTCAACCAAAGCTCTGATTATTAATGGAGAATTTATACAATTACAGTTTGAAATCAGATCCGATTAAACAGTTTATACAATTATAGATATATATTCCTCATTAATAGATCAATTCAAATACAATTGAAACAGTTTCTTCAATTAGAACACCTAAATACCAATCGATTCAACTAAAGCTCCAGAACACCAAACCAAAAAGAGGTGAAATTCATTATATTATGTACTAGTTGTATAATCAACGATGAAATCAATTGATTTATTCTTGAATTGAAGTCGCCGATATCAGGATCTCAGAAGAAAAGTGAGTTGCCACCGAGATTGGATCGGATCTACATAGATGAAATCAATTGGGTTGTACGAAGAAGATATAATTGGTAGGAAAGTCTAACAAGCTAATATTCCGTGAATTAAGGGATTTTATACCTTCTCTTAGCTGAGATTATCGCCATTAGCTTTCAAAAAGTTTGAATTAAATTTTGTATAAAACTTTGAAAAAAGTGAATTATACACGCGACCACCGCTGTAGCAACTTAAAAATATAGCTACAGTCAGTAATTATGGAAAATTTAGTTAAGGAGAATAATTAATTTAATAATGGTAGCTATATGCGAAAGTTCCTCCTTTAAAAGAGTGCTTCAAAAAATAAACAGATTTTTGCATCAATGCCAAATAGGCTCTTAATAGTAAATGTACAAGTAATTACTGAGTATTACACAAGAAAACTAGAAATGGTAGTTAAAATAATTCCTCTAATTATTGTGATTTTTGCTCCATAATTGTTGTGATTTTTGTTGTAAAATTGAAGAGCAAGTGAATTTGGTCCAGAAAATACATACTCCCTCCGTCCCATTTTATGTGGCACCATTTACTTTTTAGTTCGTCCCAAAAAGAATGTCACCTTACTATAACTAGAAACAATTTAATTTTAAAATTCCCCTTTTACCCTTAATGAAATGATATACAACCACACGAATATCTAAGGATTGTTTTAGACCACAAGTTTCAAAAGTCTTCCTTTTTTTCTTAAACACCGTGCCAAGTCAAATGGTGCCACATAAAATGGGACGGAGAGAGTAATAATAAATTAAAAGAAAAAAAGGAAAATTTTGGTATGGACAAAAGTTCTATAATTGGTAATGGGCAAATAAAAAACCGTGACTCCATATACATGGTAATGGATAAAATATTTAAGATTTTATATTATAATATATAAAACTATTTATTATTATTTGTCAAATATAGTTTTATATTACAAAACATAGTAAATTGGATCAGCCAATTTAGGCATGTTTTTGGCCTTAAACTTAGACATATTATATTGGGTTTAAGAGCATGTTTGACATTGTTGCTAAAAATTGTTTATTTTTAGAAGAACTTTTTAAAAATAGCTTTTCAGAAAAGTGCTTCTAAAAAAAAACAATTTGTGTTTGGCTAATTCAATTGAAAAATGTTTTTGATAAGCACCTTGTGTGTGACTAAATTTTTTAATAAGTGATTTTGAGAGTCAAATTAAAAAAAACAAGTATCAATGCACTTTTAATATTAAGATTATTTCATAGAGAGAAATTGTTTTATATATTTATTATAAAATTTCTAATCAATTTTTTAATTTTTACTAATTAAAATGTACATATTAAAATTTTCAATCAATATTATACATACAAATTATAGTTAAATATTGATGTAATATTATAATGATGATTTAAATATGATTAAAATATCAACAAAATAAATTTAAGAATTATTCCAATAATTAAATCACTACATATGAAAAATTCACCACAAAAATAAATAAAGCCCTAACTTTTGATTTTTTCTAATCCTGCAAAATAATTTGTAAAATAATGATATATAAACATAAAATAATATAAAAAATTTACTATATAAAAATTTAAAATAAAATTTTAAATTAAACTTAACCAAACTTATGAGATATGTTAATTAATTAATAAGAAATATGTTAGTAAATATGAATACATGGCATAGATATATTTGGTCTTGAAAAAAATAATTTTCTATTTTTGCTTGTGCTTTTTTAAAGAAGTAGAATTTTTTAGCTTCTCTCTAACAATAGAAAAAATGCGTCTGTTTCCATTTAAAAGCAATTTTACTGATTTGCCAAACATCTTAATTTTTTTTTTAAAAAAGTGCTTTGACCTCCCAACCGCAATGTCAAACAGGCACTAATTGTGTATTAGTTACTCATAATGTAATGACCCTCCAGGTCATTTATGTGTTAATGCCTTCTTTCTGTCATTTAGAGCATTCCTGTAGTGACCCCAAGTCATTTATAACTTGTTGGCACTGACTGTTCGGTCGCCTCGTCGTTCGTTTGGGTTAATGGCTTGTATTTCTGTTTTGGAGCTTTTGAACCTTGAAAAGTTGATTTCGGTCATAACTTCAAGTAAACAACCGCAGATGAGAATTTTGACGATTCCATCAGCTCCAGAACGACCAAATTAGGTTAGGAGCATGGGTTGCTCGAGTCCCGGGGTTTTCGGTGTGATTTTGGGGCCTGATGTGTCGTGATTTCACAACACATTTGATACTTAAAACCACGGATTAAAGGGAGGAATCAAATGTTTCTACGTGGATATGAGGTGCTTTTTTGTATTATTACAGGTGCAACGTTGGAATGTGTGAAATGAGAAGAATGCAGGACTTTTTGCTCAAGGGAAGCTCACGACCGACCCCACGAGTTGTGGGGCAGTGCACGAGGAGTGAAATGGCTCGTGACGAAGGGACCTCAAGCTACAAGCTTGGAAGTGTGTTAAGTGAAGACCACGACTCAACTCACGAGTCGTGGGACATTGCATGAGCCGGCTGATGACTCATGTGAACGAGAAGAAGAAACCATGAAGGTGATGTTGAAGTGAAGATCACGACCAGTCTAACGAGTCGTGGAACATTTCACGGATCGTGTGAAGGCTCGTGGAGAGGAAGCGAAGTGAAGGCTGAAAAGTTTGATCAAGTGAAGACCACGACTCACCTCACGAGTCGTGGAGCTATGTATGAATCACTTGGCATCGCGTGGAGAGTACTTCAAAGGAGAGTAGAATTTATCCAAGTGTGAAGCACGACAGCCTTCACGAGCTGTGAAACACACCACGAGTAGTGATGCCTTTCATGAAGGCAGGCGAAGATAGAATTCTAGTTTCAATAGGACTTGTTTTTACATATTTTTATATGGTTACCTAGGGTTATTATTTGACCTATCTTTGGAACTACCAGAGTGAGACGAGTTTTTGAATATTTTCTTGCAAGCAAGAACAATCATTGAACTTAGCTTTTGACACATTCTCGTGATCACTTTTTTACGGAGAATCGAATTGTGACGTTCTAGTTTTCATTGGATCTTCAAGAGACCATTGTCTTCTCATTATTGTAAGTTAATTTCTCTAAGCTTTTGATAATGGTTATGACTATGTTTCTTGAAACTATGAGTAGCTAAACACCACAACTGGGGTTGTGGGAACCATGACAGAAACCTAACCACTAATTCAATTGCGATTAACATTGATTTGTCAATTACATATGCTGGATTACTATTTTTTTGATGAGTGCACGCATTAGAACTTGCCTATAGTAGTTACTAGTTCGAGAGAATGGTAATGATTAGGAAAAAGTTAAAATCAACCTTCAATAATTCAGTGTGAGCAGTTAGAGTTCGAGAGAAGATAACCTTCACAATGAATTAGCAAGGCTAAGCTTTGGAATACTCTAAGACCGAGAGGATAAGAGTAAAAGTCATTTGATAGGGCTTAAAAGCGTTCAGATGCATTTAACTTGCGAGGAGCATGAAATATTGACAATGAACTGTTAGACATATAGAATGTTATGGTGAAGTTAATGTCATGGGGAACACAATCCTAGTTTCTTAAACAAATACCAAATTCTCAAGTTACTGTTTGTTGATGCTAACCAACTACAAGATACAACTATATCACTTAACTTAAACAACCCATCAGTCACTTTCCATTGGTTTTTTTGGAAATACAACCCACAATTAAATAAGAGCGTCAGTATAACTGTTTCTGTAGCAAATTCCCTGTGGGATCGACCTCAACTCCAGTTGAGTTCTATAAATTGACATCGACCGTTTACACTTTGGTATTGAAGTGTGAGTTTGGACGTATCAAAATTTGGCGCCGCTGCCGGGGAATTTCAATTCAGAAGTAGTTTACTAGCTGTTATTTAAATTGTAGGTGTATTTCCTAATTTTACGTCTTGCTCTTTCTCTGTATTTTCACAGGTGAGTTTCCTGGTGCATGCCAAGCACAAGAAGTAGAGGAGCACCGTTGGTTCCTTACGACCCTGAATTCAACAAAACTTTAAGGAAGATGGTTAATGCACAAGAACTGGAAGCTCAAAGGCAGAGACTGAGGCAGGATGCTGAGGCCCAGGCTAGAGGTGCTCAGGATAACGCTAATGACCCAAATAGGGTGGTTGAGAAAATTGACGAAATTGAAGAGATAGCCCCACCTCAACACCGACCACTAGCTCCAAGGGGTCGAATTCAACAGCAGGTTCAGAGAGGACTAGTAGAAGATGATGAGGACCTAGACTAAGCAGGGGCAACATGAGCTGTAGTACTGCCAGCATTACCTCAAGGAGTGAAGTTTACTATTACAAGCACTATGATTCAACCGTTGAATCTCAAAGGAATGTTCAGAGGTACTGCTGGCGAGGATGCATATCAGCACTTGATGAATTTTGTGGCAATCTGCAAATCCACAGAGATTCCTGGGGTCAGTCAAACAGTAATGAGATTAAGATTGTTTCCCTTATCATTGGCTGGAGAAGCGATTAACTGGTTGGATAAGTTACCATCAGACTCTATCAAGACATGGGCAGAGCTGAGAGAGGCATTCGTTGAGAGATTCTTCCCTGAATCAAAGGAGCTGCAGATGAAGGATGAGATAGGCACCAATGAACAGCTGCCAGGGGAGGCGATGCATGACACATAGTGGAGGTTCAGTCAAAAGCTCAAAAAGTTCCCAGATCATGGTCTCACTGATAGGCATTTGAAGCAAGCATTTTATAGGTCTCTCAATTTTGTGACGAAACCAGTTGTGGATGCAGTGTGTGGGGGATCGTTCATGAGCAAACCCTTCCCCGAAATTTTTGAGATTATGGACAAAGTTTCAAAGAACAACAGAGCATGGCATACTAGAGATGCAGAAGTTGGGGATTTGGGATTCACCTTCGAGATGTCAGCTGAACAGAGGAAGAGAGAAGAAGAAAGAGATCAGGATATGGCGCACTTGAAAACACAGATGGACATCATTACAAAGCACCTCACTGGGGGACATAACAAGGTAAATTCCATTGCTGCCTTGAATAGGTATGATTAACCAGATGCTGAATTGGATGAGGAAGCCAAGTACTTGAACAATCAAGGGGGTTTCCGGAATTATAATTCTGGAAATCAAGGGTATAATTCTGGAACCAAGGTCGGAACTACTCTAGGGATTGACAATTTGATAGAGCAGGATACCGAGAGCAGGGAAGCTGGCAAATCAAGGAGGGGTACAAGAATGATCGCAGTGGTGTTTATGTACCTCCAGGAAATTGGGATCGTGCAGGAGGTAGTAATAGCGGAAGCAAAATGGAGGACATGTTGGCAAAGGTTCTCCAAAAAGTTTAATCTACTGATGCTAGAGTGAAAGAATTGAAGAATGACTTCTCGAGCTTGCACCAAATAGTTGATTCGCACTCTACATCAACTAAACAACTGGGACAACAGTTGGGGCAACTATCAGCAGCCTTGAATCAAAGAAAGAGTGGAACGCTGCCCAGTGACACTATTTAGAACCCGAAAAAGGATAGGCATTGCATGGCCATCACTACAAAAAGTGGCAGGACACTAGCAGAACCAGAACCTGCAAACAGAGAGCAGGAGGAAAGTAGCAAAAAAGGAGAACAAGCTGAAGTTGACATTGAAGAGAAGGAAAAGTCAGCAAAGACAAGTGGAGCAAAAGTAGAAGCATCTCTGCCTCTATAACCAATCCCTAGACCTCTTCCTCCATTCCCTCAAAGGCTCAAGAAGAAAGTAGAAGTTGGTAAGTTTATGAAATTCATTTCTATGTTTTGACAGCTGTCCGTAAACATCCCACTAATAGACGCTCTGGAGCAGATGTCAGGATATGCCAAGTTTATGAAGGACTTGGTGACAAAAAAGAGAGCTGTCAGTTTTGAGCCAGTTGACAGTGTGCACCATTGTAATGCTATTGCTACAAGGTCTATGGTGCAAACGAAAGAAGATCCAGGGGCATTCACTATACCCTGCATGATTGGCAACCTTGAGTTTGCAAAGGCGCTATGTGACTTAGGGGCAAGCATAAATCTCATGCCCTTGGCCGTATACAAACAACTGGGTTTGGGAACACCAAAACCTACCACTATGAGACTGATGATGGCAGACAGATCAGTCAAGAGACCTGTAGGCATTCTATGTGATGTGCTGGTGAAAGTAGGAAGGTTCATCTTTCCAGCTGACTTTGTGATTCTGGACTGTGAAGTGGATTTTGAGGTACCAATCATTCTGGGGAGACCATTTTTGGCAACAGGAAGAGCCTTGATAGATGTAGAAAGAGGTGAACTGAGGTTTCGACTAAATGTGAAGAAGCAAAGTTTAAGGTATGCAAGTCAATGAAACAAGCACACGATATGGGTGTAGTATCAGCAATCAGCATTGTAGAAGAGGGTGATGGGGCTGCATCACTTGAGGAAAGACTTGCGGTAGAAACATTGGCTGTAGTAATAATGAACTTTGAGGAGGACTTTAGAGCAGACTATGTTGAGACAGTGAATGCACTGCAAGGCATGGGGTCAGTTTCATACAGCCCTAAGAGGTTGGACTTAGATCTAAAAAAATAGACCGAGTCCCCCAGCAAAACCATCGATTGAAGAACCACCTGAGCTTGAATTGAAGCAGCTACCGAGCCATCTGAGGTATGTATTTTTGGGTAAGAATAATGCTTTACCTGTGATTTTGGCTGCAGATCTTAGCGACGAACAGATGCAAGCAGTAGTTGAAGTGTTGCGGAGATACAAGAAGGCAATCGGTTGGACCAGTGCAGATATCATTGGGATACCCCCGGGTATCTGCACTCACAAGATTCAGCTTGAGGAAGATTGCTGCCCAAGCATAGAACACCAGCGGAGGCTAAATCCACCAATGCATGAAGTGATGAAGAAAGAGATTATCAAGTGGTTGGATGCAGGGGTGGTATACCCTATTTTTGATAGTAACTGGGTCAGCCCAGTACAATGCGTACCCAAAAAGGAGGGTATTACAGTGGTAGCAAATGAGAAGAATGAACTGGTTCCACAAAGGCCAGTTACAGGTTGGCGAGTCTGTATGGATTACAGAAAATTAAACAAGTGGACTTTGAAAGATCATTTTCCTATGCCTTTTATAGATCAGATGCTGGACCGATTAGCAAGGAAAGGTTGGTATTGTTTTCTAGAAGGATACTCTGGGTACAACCAGATATCCATTGCACCCGAGGAACAAGAGAAGACCACCTTTACATGCCCATATGGCACGTTTGCTTTCAAACATATGCCATTTGGATTGTGTAATGCACCAGCACCATTCCAGAGGTGTATGATGTCCATTTTCTCGGACATGGTTGAAGATACTCTAGAGGTCTTCATGGATGATTTCTCTGTGGTAGGTGACACTTTTGATGACTGTTTGTTCAATCTTAGCAGGACTTTACAACAGTGTGAAGAGGCGAACCTAGTGCTGAACTGGGAGAAATGCCACTTCATGGTCAAGGAAGGCATAGTCCTGGGGCATAAGTTGTCTGAGAGAGGTCTGGAAGTGGACAAAGCAAAAATTGAGGTAATCGAGAAATTACCCCCACCGCTTTCGGTGAAAGGAGTGCCGAGCTTTTTGGGGCATGCAGGTTTTTACCGGCGCTTCATAAAAGACTTTTCTAAAATTGCACATCCTTTGTGTAAATTGTTAGAAAAAAAAAGTGAAGTTCAATTTTGATGAAGCGTGTAACAAAGCATTTGAGAGGCTGAAGGAGAAAATGATATCAGCTCTTGTGATTATCAGCCTCGACTGGTCAGAACCATTTAAAGTGATGTGTGATGCGAGCGGTGTTGCATTGGGGGTCGGGTTAGGGCAGAAGAAGAACAAGATGTTCCACCCAATTTAATACGCAAGCAAGGCACTTAATGGGGCACAACGGAATTACACTGTAAGAGAGCAAGACTGCTTGCATTAGTGTATGCTTTTGAGAAGTTTAGGGCATATCTGTTGGGGACTAAAGTGATAGTCCACACCGATCATGCAGCACTGAGATATCTAATGGCGAAAAAAGATGCAAAGCCAAGACTGATAAGGTGGGTCCTGTTGTTGCAGGAATTTGATTTTGAAGTTAAAGATCGGAAAGGCTGTGAGAATCAAGTAGCTGATCACTTGTCGAGGCTGGAAGTAAAAGAGAAGGAGGAAGCTGGACTAGAAATCGATAACTCATTCCCAGATGAACAGGTATTAGCCGCTACTCTTGATCTTGTTCCTTGGTTTGCTGATTTTGCAAATTATCTTGTCAGTAATGTGATGCCAGAAGGGCTGACTTTTCAGCAAAGGAGGAAGTTTATGCATGATGTAGGTAAGTACTTTTGGGATGAACCTTACTTTTACAGGGTGTGTGCTGATAACATCATCAGGCGGTGTGTGCCTGAAGCTGAGATGTTAAGCATTTTGGAGGCATGTCACTCATCTCCTGTTGGGGGACACCATGGCGGTACACGAACTGGTCACAAAGTGTTCCAAAGTGAGTATTACTGGCCCATAATCCATCAGGACGCTGTTGATTTGGTAAAAGGATGTGATGTTTGTCAAAGGCAAGGAGGCATCTCCCATCGTCATGAACTCCCTATAACGCCTATCTTGGAGGTTGAGTTATTTGATGTTTGGGGCATCGACTTCATGGGACCATTTGTGAGCTCATATGGACAAAAGTACATATTGGTGGCTGTTGATTATGTCTCAAAATGGGTTGAGGCGGTAGCATTGGCAGAGAATGATGGTAAGAGTGTGGCTGGTTTTCTGAAGAAAAACATCTTCTCTAGGTTTGGTACGCCAAGGAGTATTATCAGCGAGGGTGGATCGCATTTTTGCAACAAAGTGTTCAGTACGCTTTTAGCCAAATATGGGGTGAAACCGCATAAAGTAGCTACGCCTTACCATCCTAAAACAAGTGGTCAGGTGGAAGTGCCAAACAGAGAAATTAAAGCAATATTGGCGAAGACTGTAAATGCCAACAGAACAGACTGGGCAAGAAAGTTGGATGATGCTTTATGGGCATATCAGACAGCTTTTAAAATGCCGATTGGTATGTCACCATATCAATTAGTGTTTGGAAAGGCCTGTCACTTGCCTGTAGACCTGGAGCATAAGGCGATGTGGGCAAAAAAGAAGTTAAATTTGAGTTGGAGTGAGGCAGCGAACATGAGATTAGTGCAGTTGAATGAAATGGATGAGTTCAGGTTGAAAGCATATGAGAGGTCAGCACTATACAAAGAAAGAATGAAGTTGTACCACGACAAGCACATTGAAAAGAGATCTTTCAGTCTTGGTGATTTGGTGTTGTTGTTCAACTCGAGGCTGAGGTTATTTCCAGGAAAGTTGAGATCCAAGTGGTCTGGACCATTCAGAGTGACACAAGTATTTCAGTCAGGGGCTATAGAACCTGAAAACAGTAAGGGAGAGAGGTTCAAGGAAAATGACCAGAGGATCAAAGCATACATGGGAACCCCGGAAGATGTCAAGATCGTGGAAGAATGGAAACTTGATGAAGTCTGAGTAATCAAGGAACCTGCGTTGCGCCGCAACGTTAAATTGTGCGCTACTTAGGAGGCAACCCAAGATGTAATTGTAAGTGGTAGTTTTAAGCAATGTGTGTCTTTAGTGTTAGTGTCATTGTTTGTTCATGTGTGCAGGCACAAGTGAGTACCTAAGTGCAGTCCACGATATGCTATACGGACAGTTCAACGTTGGACGGGTCGTGAAGTAGGCTGCCACATGTAAGGAACTCGAAATCTGAAGTCAAGTGGACTTCACGACAAGGTCCACGAGCCGTTATACGGTGTACGACCCGTAAAGCCAATTGTGAACCTCCAGGTAAGTTTTCTCGTCCCAAGTCAGAGTCACGGGCAACTTCACGATTTTTGATGCTCTTAACGAGAAATTTCATGATTCGTACGACTCAAGTCGGTTCTAATGACTTCGACCCGATCCAAGTGAACCCAAAATACCAAAAATAAAAGGAATCTAAGTGCCAAGAGTCAGATTCTTCCTCTCCACTCGAATTCATAACGGTTTCTTGGCATTTAAAAGGTGTCTAACTTCCCTATAAAGAAATCACACAAAACCCACAACCCTAAACTCAAGGATTGGAAGGAAAACACAAACTAAAATCCTCTTTCCTAGTGTGGGGCGTAAATCAGTGAAAACTTTGAGGTAAGTTTTTCCTCTTATACTTGATTCAAGTGTATTGTAGTTTAAAGCAAGTCAATCAACAACTCATTGTTAGAAATCTTAATCAAATTGTGAGTTGTTTTTGTTGTGGGAGTGGGTGTATGTGAAGAATTAGGCCAAAATAATCACTCCCTCTCATAGATAAAAAGTGAGTTTATAAATCAAGGAGATATTTGTTCTACATATGCTAGTTTGTGGCTGTAAATCTAGCGAGGATTAGTGTTTTGATTGATTTTTGGGGAAGACACTGATTTAGGAGGTAAGAAAACCTCAACTGTGTGCCCACGTGACGTCTCACGGGACGTAGAGAGGCTCACGACTCGTGCAGCCTCTCGTGGACCACACTTGATGGACGATCAGTCAAGATGCCTTTGCACGACTGACAACCATGACTCGCGATGCACTTCACGAGTCGTACACTACACCGTGAACCACCCTTAACCGATGGCCATGGTTCGTGGCTGGTCACGAGGACCTGTACGCGCCGTGGATCATCCCACGAGCCGTATAGCCCACCGTATAAAAAATAAAAAAATATTTGTTTTCTTTCACTTTTTGTTTTCGCTTTGTTTTCTTGTTCATAGCATGATCCTTCCCAATGATAGATTGAGTGGCGACATTCTTAAGGCAAGGCGTCATGTTGTAGATTTACACAAGGAAGTCTGAGTACCTGTTAGTGTAGTCATTCGAATTCCATTGTTCTAACATAGTTTGTTACAGGTTGCATGGCCAAAACAAGGCAAAAGTCGGCAAGAACTTCACCTCCTGCCACTCCAGAACAAAGCGATCATAGCGAGCAAGACACCACTCCTGCCCAGTCTGAAGAGGAAGGAAGTTGTTCTAGGAGTGAGAGGGACACAGAGAGTACATCCCGAGAATCTGTTACTTATGCACCAGCAGTTGAGCCTGAGGAGGTGGAGAGAGACAGCCAAGAGGAGAGTGATGCTAGTATCCCCGAGGACTCGATAGCGAGATTTGTCAGGGTACAAGAAGTTGATCCGGAAGTGCAACAGCAGCTTATTGATATCCTCAGGAACACATGGTCAGTCCCAGGTTCGCGGAGTATCTTTGAGAGGGGGATAGTGTTGAGGTCAGGTGGTATGATCCGGAGACCGATTGTCCCAGAGAGAAGAGTTGTGGAATCTGACTTGCAGGCCTTCCCAGAGATTTATGACTTGTTTAAGAGAAATCACTTCCAATGGATGACCAAGAAGCCGAGGAAGTTCGGAAGGCATCACACAAAGGAGTTTTATGCTTCCTATGCAGCCACCTTGATTCGCATGGCTCCTGATGACTTGTCTAAACGGGAGAAGAAAGCCGCAGCTTTGACATTCGGCCCACTTGAGGAGGTGACGATTCGAGGCTTCGTGGTAGACATTTCAGAGGCAACATTAAACAGATTTCTACTTGGGCCCGATTACACAACACCTATAGTTGTAGGATTATATGAAGGCTGACACCATTCAGTGACCAGTGAGGTTGAGATGGGGGATCCGGCAACTAGGGAAAGCATCATGAAATGGATAGATGGGTTGATTGCAATTGAGGGTGAAGCAACAGCATGGATCATAAACCCACCGGTGCAGATTACCAAGGCATCCTTGTCATTCCCATCAAAACTTTGGTGGGCATTTGTACGCACGCAGTTGAGACCCACGGGAAATGAACACACGTTGTCTCCCTTGCAGGCGTCCTTGATTGCTTGTATCATGGCTGGGTATGCACTGAATGTAGGAAGAATTATTGCTACAGAGATGCGTGATACGGCGTCTCTGTAACCACGCTAGGGTCCCACACAACAGGTTTGTGGATCGTTACTTTGAGGAATCCAAAGTTACAGTAGTCACAAAAATAAGGGATGCAGCAAATCGGATGTATGGTTTGAGAGCTGGATTAGTAGCCCCATTAGCAGCTTTACCACATGTTCCAGCTAACCCCTCGCATACTGAAGGGGTTAGTGAGCACGGAGGAGAGACAACCCAGGCAGCTTCAGGAGTGCAGCCCCCATCTTCACCATCCACTACACCCACAGTTTCTTTTGTGTCTGTACCTACTATATTTCTTGAGCATTTGGTTGTAGAACAAAGGCACACACGGGCAATACTAGACCAGGTGGTGGCGAGACTACCGCAGGTAGTTCAGGGTCAAATCCAGAATGGGGAGCAGCGCTTGCGGGATGAATTGAGACGGGAGCTCTCAGTACTACGAAATAGGATGGATGGACTGGAATCTCATGTGAATGATAGGTTGACTGAATTCAGCCCCGTTGAGACAGAGTCTCTGAAGGCACAGTTGGCAGACATGAAGAATGACATTGCTAAGTTGAAGGAGAAACCAATTATGGTCCCTACACCAGCTATACCGGAGTCCCTGATGAACTTGTTTAGCATGCCTCCAGTTGCAGTTTCAGCTGGAGATATTTGGAGTGATCTCGGTCAGCCGGAGAAAACTAGAGGGAAAGAGAAAGACACCAGCTCGGTAGCGGAGCATGATGAATCTGCCAGAGAAGAGAAGAGGAAGGCAAAGCCAGCTAGACGGCAGTCCAGGCAGCTTGCTAGACAACAGGAAGAGTTGGAGCGACAGCAGCATGAAGCCATGAGGGCTGGAGCCTCTGGTAGTGCACTTCCGGCTCCTGTGGATAGCAGTTGTCCCACTACAGTTTCAGCACCTGAGAGCGCACCTGGCGCCACGGGTGTTGATGTCACTCCTGATCCTGACGCCTAAGGCGTCATTGGTATGACCATTCCTCTCTACCCTTATATTTTCTACTTTGAGGACAAAGTTCTTTTGATAGGGAAGGGGGTGGTCGAGCAACCTGCCACACTTATAGAGGTTGGCTCTTGTTTTGTTTAGTTGTTTGGTTTTGGTTTAGTTGTTTTGGTTAGTTGTTTTGTTAGACGTTGTTTCATTATTCAGTCCGTACATGTTTTTATTAGCAGTTCTGAACCTTGTATGTGATTTGATTGAGGGGCTCTTTGCATGACATCTCATATTTATGCATGTTGATCATTGCCAGTTAGGACTCAGGTAGTTTTTGAAAGACTTGAATTGTGAGCAGATGCCATGTGAGCGTGAGTTTTGTTTAAAGACTAACACTGTACTTAGAAGCTAGAACTTGCCTGAGTAGTCTTGCTGAAATGGTTGAATAATTGGATAGGAAGGGATCATAGGACATTTTTGAATTCAGTCCACTTTAAACCAAAAATGAGTACCAAATGTAATCAGAAACCCTTGAACCCTATTTGAGCCTGGAGGCGAAATTCTATTGTCACCCCTTGAAATCAGACCCTTGGTTCTCAGAAGGTGTAAGGTTATAACTCAGGCCAAAAGCCTAAGTTGAGGGTGAACATGAGTAGAAGGCAAATCAAAAGCTTAAGTTGAGGGTAGCCATGAACTGTACAAGAAGCGCACAGTAAAGCGCAAAACCAAATTACAAATGGTACTTAAAAAAAAAGAAAAAAAAAGGGAGTTGGCTTTTGGGATAACTTCGGAGAAGCAGGGTAATAGTCACTTAAAGGCCAAATGTCAAAACCCTACCCCGAGCCAACGCTACAAGTAAATAAAAGTCCTATAGTGATCCTATCCCAGTTGTTTAATGGTTGAAGCGTAGAAAACAAGGGCAAGCCTATGGTCTGAATATTTGCAGAGTTAGAAGTTCGTTTCGGAGAGTGAGAGTAGATGCAAATCCCAAAATCTTATGTATATGGGATATCTTTGTTGTGAGGGCGTCATGTTTGCATGTGATTGTTGATGAAATGAACTAATGATGGACTAGCATAAGCATGATCGACTTTGTGTAATTGAGATGTCATACATTGATCCTTGTATATTGAGTCCAGATAAGGTTGTTGTTGAACCAGCTCCTGCATTTCTTTTGAAAGGGGTTTGTGTTTTGAATAATAGAGTAATTTCTTTTTATCGCTTGAGGACAAACAATAATCTAAGTTGAGGGCGTTGATGTGCCGTGATTTCACAACACATTTGATACTTAAAACCACTGATTAAAGCGAGGAATCAAGTGTTTCTATGTGGATATGAGGTGCTTTTTGGTATTATTACAGGTGCAACATTGGAATGTGTGAATTGAGAATGCTGGACTTTTTGCTCTAGGGAAGCTCATGACCGACCCCACGAGTTGTGGGGCAGTGCACGAGGAGTGAAATGGTTCGTGACGAAGGGACCTCAAGCTACAAGCTTGGAAGTGTGTTAACTGAAGACCACGACTCAACTCACGAGTCGTGGAACATTGCACGAGCCGGCTGATGACTCATGTGAACGAGAAGAAGAAACCATGAAGGTGATGTTGAAGTGAAGACCACAACCAGTCTGACGAGTCGTGGAACATTTAACGGATCGTGTGAAGGCTCGTGGAGAGGAAGCGAAGTGAAGGCTGGAAAGTTTGATCAAGTGAAGACCATGACTCACCTCACGAGTCATGGAGCTATGTACGAATCACTTGGCATCGCATGGAGAGTACTTCAAAGGAGATTGGAATTTATCCAAGTGTGAAGCACAATAGCCTTCACGAGCCGTGAACACACCACGAGCCGTGAACACACCACGAGCAGTGAAGCCTTTCATGAAGGCAAGGGAAGATAGAATCCTAGTTTCAATAGGACTTGTTTTTACAGACTTTTATATAGTTACCTAGGGTTATTATTTGACCTATCTTTGGAACTACCAGGGTGAGACGACTTTTTGAATATTTTCATGCAAGCAAGAACAATCATTGAACTTAGCTTTTGACAAATTCTAGTGATCACTTTTTCACGGAGAATCAAATTGTGACGTTCTAGTTTTCATTGGATCTTCAAGAAACCATTGTCTTCTTATTATTGTAAGTTAATTTCTCTAAGCTTTTGATAATGGTTATGACTATGTTTCTTGAAACTATGAGTAGCTAAACACCACAACTGGGGTTGTGGGAACCATGACAGAAATCTAACCACGAATTCAATTGCGATTAACATTGATTTGTCAATTACATATGCTGATTTTACTTTCGTGATTACTATTTTTCTGATGAGTGCACGATTAGAACTTGCATATAGTAGTTACTAGTTCGAGAGAATGGTAATGATTAGGAAAAAGTAAAAATCAACCTTCAATAATTCAGAGTGAGCAATTAGAGTTCGAGAGAAGATAACCTTCACAATGAATTAGCAAGGCTAAGCTTTGGAATACTCTAAGACCGAGAGGATATGAGTAAAAGTCATTTGATAGGGCTGAAAAGCGTTCAGATGCATTTAACTTGCGAGGAGCATGAAATATTGACAATGAACAGTTTGTCGTATAGAATGCTAGGGTGAAGTTAATGTCATGGGGAACACAATCCTAGTTTCTTAAATAAATACCAAATTCTCAAGTTACTGTTTGTTGATGCTAACCAACTACAAGATACAACTAGATCACGTAACTTAAACAACCCATCATTCACTTTCCCTTGTTTTTTTGGAAATACAACCCACAATTAAATAAGAGCGTTAGTATAACTGTTTCTGCAGCAAATTCCTTATGGGATCGACCTCAACTCCAGTTGAGTTCTGTGAATTGACATCGACCGTTTACACTTCGGTATTGAAGTGTGAGTTTAGACGTATCAGGGCCAGTTAGCTCTTTAGTCTTTGAAATTTGGTTTAAGGTTGACTTCGATCAGCATTCTTGGAAAATGCACTTTGATAGAAATTTTGACTCCGCAGTTAGTTCTGAAATGCCGAGTTTGGCCTAGAACAACCCTTCAAGAATTATCGGGAGCTTCCGATTTGATTTTGAGACCTCTAGTAGAAGTTGGCTAAAATGGCTCATTGGGTGTGGGACCCACTTTTTGTCGAAACGACCTCGTATAGAAATTTCGACTGCGCCATTGAGTCTAAAATGTCGAATTCGAGGGGATTACATATTTCATTTGCGTGCACGGGTTTCCGAACGAATCCCGAGCACCCCATCGAAGTTTTGGAATTGTCCAAAACTTAGGTGGTGCAGCTGTCAAAACTGTAGACTCATTTACTCTCCGCGTTCGCGGAGGTGTGGGAGAGTCTACTCACCATTCGCAGGCCAGAGGCCGCATTCGTGGAGGTCTATGAGGCTGGGTGGATCCTAGTGCTCCGCATTCGCGTAAGGCTCTCTGCGTTCGCAGAAGCCTGTAGGGTGAGAGGCTTCTTGTGCTCCACGTTAGCGGAGGGTTCTCAACGTTCGCAGAGGTCTATAGTGTGAGGGTGATCCTTGCTCTCCGCATTCGCGGAGGTCTGTGCGATGGTGGAGCAGATTGCAGAGATTACCAATTCCTGAGTGGAAGTGGGAGCGTATCACCATAAACTTCATTGTTGGGTTACCACGGACTCCTAGGGGTGTTGACAGTATCTGGGTCATCGTGGATCGATTGACCAAGTCAGCACACTTTATCCCTGTTCATACATCCTACGATGCTGAGAGGTTAGCCTGTATCTACATCCAAGAGGTAGTCCGTCTTCATGGTGTGCCTATTTCTATCATCTGAGACCAGGGCCCACAGTTCACTTCCAACTTTTGGGGAGCATTTCAAGAAGAGTTGGGCACCCGTGTGGATCTTAGCACAACATTTTACTAGCAGACTGATGGCCAGTCGGAGCGCACTATTCAGGTTCTTGAGGATATGTTGTGGGCCTGTGTTATAGACTTTGGGGGTCATTGGGACCACTTCTTTCCCTTCGCAGAGTTTGCGTACAACTACAGCTACCATTCCAGCATCCAGATGGTCCCATTTGAGGCCCTTTATGGTAGGCGTTGTCGCACTCCAGTCGGTTAGTTTGAGTCTACGGAGACTAGGCCGCATGGTGCAGATTTGTTCCAGGAGTCCTTGGAGCATGTGAGGTTGATTCAGGATAGGCTCAGAACAGCTCAGAGTAGACAACGGAGTTATGCAGACCGCAGGCGTCGACCATTGAGTTTTACCGTGGGTGACAGAGTATTCCTCCGAGTATCGCACATGAAGGGCGTGATGACATTTGGTAGGCGGGGCAAGCTTAGCCCCAGGTATATCGGGCCTTTTGAGATTTTGAGGGCAGTTGGCGGGGAGGTTTATGAGTTAGCTTTATCTCCAACATTCTCAGCTGTTCATCTAGTATTCCATGTTTCGATGCTGCGTCGATATGTTCCAGATGAGTCTCATGTGCTCCAGTATGATGTCGTTGAGTTGGATGATCGCTTGACTTATACAGGGGAGCCAGTTGCTATTTTTGCCAGAGATGTGAGGCAACTGAGGTCGAGAGTCATTCCTATGGTTAAGGTCCTTTGGAGGCATCATCCAGTTGAGGAGGTACCTGGGAGAATGAGCGGGAGATGCGATAGCAGTTCCCCAGCTAATTTGAGCCCTCAGGTACTTCTTGATCCTTACTTTCGCGGATGAAAGTCCTTTTAGTAGTGGATATTGTAATGACCCTCCAGGTCACTTATGTGTTAATGCCTTCTTTCTGCCATTTAGAGCGTTCCTTTAGCGACCCCAAGTCATTTATGACTTGCTGGCACTAACGGTTCGGTCGCCTAGTCATTCGTTTGTGTTTTATGCCTATTTTTCTGTTTTGGAGCTTTTGAACCTTCAAAACTTGATTTCGGCCATAACTTCAGGTAAACAACCTCAAATGAGAATTCTGACGATTTCATCAGCTCCGGAGTGACCAAATTATGTTGGGAGCATGGGTTGCCCGAAACCTGGGGTTTCCGGTGTGATTTTTGGGCCAGTTAGCTCTTTAGTCTTTGAAATTTGGTTTAAGATTGACTTCGGTCAATATTCTTGGAAAACACACTTGGATGGAAATTTTGACAGTGTGTTTGGTTCCAGAATGTCGAGTTTGGTCTAGAACGACCCTTCGAGAATTATCGAGAGCTTCCGATTTGATTTTGAGACCTCCGATAGAAGTTGGCTAAAATGGCTCATTGGGTGTGGGACCCACTTTTTGTCGAAACCACCACGTATTAAAAATTCGGCTGCGCCATTGAGTCCAGAATGTCGAATTCGAGGGGTTTGCATATTTTGTTTGCGTGCACGGGTTTCCGAACGAATCCCGAGCACCCCGTCAGAGTTTTGGAATTGTCTAAAACTTAGCTGGTGCAGCTTTTAAAACTGCAGACTCATTTACTCTCCGTGTTCGCGGGATAGGCTCTGCGTTCGTGGAGGTGTGGGAAAGTCTACTCTGCGTTTGTGGGCCAGAGGCCGCGTTCACAGAGGTCTGTGAGGCTGGGTGGATCCTAGTGCTCCGCATTCATGGAAGCCTGTTGGGTGAGAGGCTTCCTGTGCTCCGCATTCGTGGAGGGTTCTCTGCGTTCATGGAGGTCTGCTTGGTGAGGGTGATCCTTGCTCTCCGCGTTCGCAGTTCTGGGGCCGCGTTCGCGGAGGTCTGTGCGATGGTGGAGCAGCTTGTGCTCCGCGTTCGCGGGCCTGGGGCTGCGTTCGTAGAGCTTTGGGAGATTATTATCCACATTCGCAGAGGCTTGGCCGCTTTCGCAGAGAGGAAGGACATGGCAGTGTATATTTAATGAGGCCGAAGCTCCCATTTTGGAGAGCTTTCAAACTTCATAAGAATCTCCTCGGTGGTCGGTTTTTAGCGATTCAAAGTTCCAGGCACTCGAATTCTCGTTGGCTTCGTGCTCTTTAGGTTGGGGTTTGTTGGGTGTTCATCGTTTTTCATGAAATCAAGGGTAAGTTCTTTGTTGGCCTATTTTGTTTAGTTTTGTGATTTGTTGTTGTGGGCTGTTAGGAGCAGATCCGACCCCTAATGGGCGATCCATTTTGGGATTCATGTCTGGGGAAGGATTTGGGACCTTTTCACGGAGTCAATTCCGGAAAATCCGGAGCGGGTCCCACTTTGCTCAATTTTACTCCAAAATTAGTCTATCTCCGAATTTGTTAATTTTAGTGTCTAAACGACCGTATTGACGCTGTGATTCTATATTTGATAGCATGGCAGCAGTCTGAGGCCATTCGGAAGGGAAAATCTCCGATTGAGTGACTTGGAGCGCTTGTGATCGGCTTTTTGGTAGG
This sequence comes from Solanum appendiculatum, assembly GCA_018342035.1. Taxonomy (NCBI): domain Eukaryota; kingdom Viridiplantae; phylum Streptophyta; class Magnoliopsida; order Solanales; family Solanaceae; genus Solanum; species Solanum appendiculatum. The sequence continues at coordinate 99,708 of JAGDQO010001117.1, read as the reverse complement.
TTACGGCTTCCCTTCCTTCTAGATTGAGCTTGAATGTGTAATTGCTGGTCGATATTTTTGAGTCTGGGGTGGTTGGCTAGGGTTGTTTCCCTTATTCCCCGATTCCTTAGTTTGGAGTTGACTGTTGGGTTGTTATGAGCTAGTATCATGCTATAGGTTGGGTTGTTGACTTAATTGGTCTAATCTTTGTATTGTGGGTTATCTGTTGGTGGTTATTTGATGTTGTATGAGTGGGATCGGGTTCCTTCACTCCGTGATTGGCTGATTGTTGTGATTCTGCCTTAGAATAGGCTGTTATGTTGTTGACATAGTCCCATGTACCTGGTTGACTTGAGTATGCATCCGACGTCGATTCGGATGAACTAGATCCTTGTAGACTGGTATATTAGACTTGGGTCTGACAGTATGAGCCTTAGTATAGGTGTTTTCGTGGCTTTCAGATATTTCGATTCTTTCTCCCTTATCTTTGCTATTTTTGGGATGCTGCTGGAAGATTTAACCATTACGCTGATTGTCGGTTGAATTGTGTTAGGCTGGGAGCCTTCGGTTGATATTCATGTGAGGGTGGCGGCCCGTGATGTTTAGTCTGGCATAGTATGGTTGGTATTGACTTTATCCAGTTCTGTGTTGAGGATATGTGGGGAGAGGACGGTGATCCATGATATATGGGTTATTTGAGGTCCTCTGCGGAGTAGACATAGATGGTACACTCGTATGGCTGGGTTAATGCCCTCAGAGTGGTAGATGGTACACTCGTCTCGCTAGATTAATTCCCCCGAGTGGTAGATGGCACACTCGTCTGGCTGGGTTAATGCCCCCGGAGTGGTAGATGGCACACTTGGCTGGCTGGGTTAATGCCCCCGGAGTGTTAGATAGCTCACTTGGCTGGTATGGGCTGGGCCTAGGGCGATGCCCCCGTAGTGATAGCCTATTTGGACAGCTGGATACCGAGTTATTTAGAGGGGTTGGCGTACCCCCGCCCTTTTTACAGTACTCGACTGGCTGGGTTCATGCCCCCAGAGTAGCTTCCTGGATTGGCGTATTGCTTTGGGAAGTCAGACTTGTGGTCGGTTGAGTATTGGTTGTTTGTTCGGTTTGGAGTTGTGTTCCTTGATTCTGTAGTTCTAGTTTTTCAGTGTACCTGTCAGGCTTATGGGGGTCCGTTCGGGTTCTTACTTAATCTTGTGCACGAGTGTGCCCAGCAGGTCTTATGGGGGGCCCAGCTGGGTTTAGCGTAGCTATCCTCAATTTACATTTCGTTTTCTCTGTTTCTGTTCCGTTGACCTCTGTTGTTGTTGATTCTATCTTGTCTGCCTGTTTTTACCATTCTTGCTTAGTCGGTCTATGATGCCTACTGGGTACCTATTATTTTGGTACTCATGCTACACTCTGCATCTGTTTTCGTGATGCAGATCCGAGCACCAGTTAATAGCGTTGAGATCGGGCCTGGAGCTGTCTTTTCAGGAGACTAGGGTGAGCACATGGCGTTCTGGGATTACCTGTTTCCTTCTGTATATATATTTTGGCTTGTCTTTTGTTTTCGAGACAGTTGTTTCGGTGGTCCACTTTTGGGACTTGTACTCTTGTTAGTAGTTTTGTACATGTGACTTCCAGATTTTGGGAGGTGTCTTGTATATATTATTTTGGTTTGATTCCGCTCCAGCCTTCTTTTATGTGTTCTTGTGGTATGCTTCCGCTTGGTTTGGACTAGTTCCCACTCTTAGTCCCATTACTGTCAAGTTCCGGGATAGAGTTTGGATTGCCTATGGGTGGGTTGTAGGCACCAATCATGACTTGAGAAATCGGGTCGTGACACATAATGAGCTTGTTTTGCATTGCTGCTAAAAACTGCTTATTTTTTAGAAGTGTTTTTTTAAAATAGCTTTTCTGAAAAGAGCTTTTCAAAAAAAGCAATTTGCGTTTGGCAAATTCATTTGAAAAGTGTTTTTACTAAGCGATTTGTGTTTGGCAAATTTTTTAAAAAGTGTTTTTGAGAGTCAAATTACGAAAAATGACAACTATCAATGCGCTTTTAATATTAAGATTATTTTATAGAGCGAAACTATTTTAAATATCTAATACAGAGCTTTAATTAAAATTTATTTTAATTAAACTAAAATGTACATATTCCAATTTTTAATCAATATTATACATAGATAAATAAATAAAATATTAACATGATGATTTAAATATAATTAAAAATATCAAGCAAAATAAATTTAAAAATCATTTGACAAATTCAATCACTACATACGAAAAATATAATTACTTTTTTTTTAATTCTGCAAAAATATTGTTGTTACCTATTTCTAATAATACGTAAATAATATATAAAATATAAAATAAAATAAAAAGTTTGTCATATAAAAATAAAAAATAAAATTCTTGAATGAAACCTAACCAAACTTATGAGATATAATAATTAATTAATAAAAGATAGATTGGTAAATATGTATATGTGTAAGGGATATTTAAGTCTTAAAAAAAATAATTTTCTGCTTCTGCTTCTACTTTTTTTAAGAAGCAGAAATTTTTAGTTTATTCCCAATAGCAGAAAAACTGCTTCTGTTTCTCTTTAAAAGTACTTTTAAGGGATTGCCAAACACTAAAATTTTCAAAAAAAATGAATTTGTTCGCAAAAAAAGCACTTTTTGCCTTTTAACAGCAATGCCAAACAGGCTACAACAGAAAAGTGTTTTTTAGAAGCACTATTAAAATCTGCTTATTTTTAGAAGCACTTTTTAAAAATAGCTTTTCAGAAAAGTGCTTTTGAAAAAAACAGTTTGTGTTTGGTTAATTTATTTAAAAAGTGCATTTGATAAGCGAATTGTGTTTGGTTAATTTTTAAAAAAAGTACTTTTGAGAGATAAATAACGAAAAAGGACAAGTATCAATGCACTTTTAATATCAAGATTAATTTAAATATCTATTATTGGTAAATATGTATATATGATAGAGATATTTTGGTCTTCCCAAATATAATTTTCTGTTTCTGCTTCTGGTTTTTTTAAGAAGCAGAAATTTTTAGCTTCTTCACAACAGTAGAAAAACTGCTTCTGCTTCTATCTAAAAGTAGTTTTACTGATTAGCCAAACACCTTGTTTTTTCAAAATAAGTGTTTTTTACTCAAAATAAATACTTTTAGTCTAATCGCTTTTCATCTTTCAAAATAATTATATGTTTTTTGTACAAATCAACCAAAACCATTACATTGAAATAGCTATTAGGACATACGATTTTTCAGAATTCAAAAAACTCCAAAAAGTTATTTTCACAAATTTCATTTTAAATTACTCACAAAAACAACTTCAATTTATATTTATATCCAAACACAATTCCAATTTTTAATTTTTTTCAAATACTTTTTCTCCAAATTTCATCATTTTTATGTTCAAATTATAGAACATGTAAAAATTCATGTCAAATATTTTTCTTAATTAGCTGTGAAGAAAAAAGAAAATTGTTGTCAAGAGAAGTTAAGAGGCAGGGGAAGTTTTGCGGTGCAAACTGATGGTGGTGCCAGTCATGTGATGAATTAAGTCAACAAAATTCTAATGTCAAAACATTAAAACTATGTGAAAGATAAGAATAAATTAATCAGATCTATTAACACCAAATAAGTTGAAAAAAATAATAAAATGTACACAATAAAACTGCAGATTCTCCAATATAATGATTAATATACATATATATATATATATGCTGGGGTGGCACCCGATCCAATAATAATATATATGTGATTGTGTGGCACCCGATTCAGAGAATAATATATATGTACTTGTGTGGCACCCGACTCAATAATATATATTATATATGTCGGCTTGGCACCTGATCGAATAATAATAATATATATGTGCCGGCGTGGCACCCGATTCAATAATAATAATAATACACATAACACAAATGCAACCACAATGAATCATAATCACACATGCACATTCATGTAACACATTCATTGCATGCGATTGACAATATTTTTCATTTCACACTATGTCTTTAGAACTTCCACAATCATATATCATGCATACATTACTAGCAGCACAATTAACAAGCACATATAGCATAAATAGGAAACAATAATCAATCATCACCTACCCGAGGTAATTTCTTCCCGAATATCTTTACTCATAATCCAATCACCCATAATTATCTTTCCATGATAACACCTAGTCACATCATAATGACAACAATAACAAATCAAACTCATCATCAGCCTAAACCACAGTTAACCATACATTCAACCATCCAAACTTCATGTTCGAAGGCCTATGCATACAAGCTCCCGACAATCTATAAGATATTATGCAATTGAAAACAAGTCCAACTACTTAGTTAAGAAAACCTAGTCTACCTGGGCGCCAAACAGTTATTGCAGAAGTCTGATCGCGAACTTTGACTCATTTGTAAAGCTTTAGCTTGTTCTTGGTCTAAAATAATAACACATGTAAAAAGTACATCACAATAGGCCTAAATATTCTCGGATTATATTCAAATCTCAAACCCCAGATTTGTTTCACCCCTTCCAGGGTTTTCCCATCAATAATTCACCTAGGACTAAAACTTTCATGGTTACATTAGTGAATTACGCTAAATAAATTAAGAACAAACATTCTTAAGAATAGCCCAAGGTCTTACACCCTAAACCCTCCTAAACCCAGATTTTTCCAACCTTATGATGAATTCAAACGCTCTCCTAGCTAGGGCACAATTATCTTTTTCTAAGGCCTAGGAATCGAACTACAAAAGTAGGGAATTGAATTGCTCATCTTTACGAAAATTCCTAATGACAAACTGCTGTAATTTTCCTAGGTCGGCCATTCTCTTCTCCAAAACATTCTTGGAGAATAATGGGCTATTTTGGGGTTTTTCTTACATTTACAGCGATTTACCCCACTATAGCGGTCCAATTGGACCTCCAATCCCGCTATAATGGTCCAAATCCCGCCATAGTGGCCCGGACTGACTGCTTATTTTATTTTATTTTTAAATCTTGCTATAGCGGCTTATACGAGACAGAATCTCAAAAATTCTTCCAAATAGCTTATTTTGCAACATACATTTAAATCTTGTGTAGTCAAACCAGCCCCTTCACGCCAAGTTCAATATTGGGAGTTCTACTCTCTCAATTTTGACTCTAAAAAGCCTTATGGACTCCTTAATGTCTTACATAATAGAAAATTCAATTTAAATTTAGACATTTCACCCAACCCTTTTCCAGATTATCCTCGACTTTACTTCACTCATATTCGATCTAAGACTAGACTAGACTAAAAATTTTAAGTCACTATTCCAAAAGTTTTCTAGCCAATAGTTTACTCATAACGATCGAAAGGGGTCGTTACAATTAAACATGCTGAAAAATAAATTAGTGTTATGAGATTAATTTGTTCTTCAACATGTTATATTATACAAGTTAAGGTAGAATATTGTGTATATAAGCCTCCACCATTATATATGTAGTGCACGTGACAAGTGAATATTTTAGTGCTTTGTTACTATATGCAGATCAAGAGATGGCAGTCTTGTTACATGAATAAGTTGTACTTCTATCACGTTAAAATAAAGATTTCCTACATAGAGTTTTCTCTGTGAGGCAGCATTTGGCCCATTATTGGAACATTCATCTCTTAGAACCCAGTCTCTACCATCTTTAATATTGGCTTCTTTGTAGACATGACAAACTACACAAGTTATACATTTCAACAAGTATACAGTCTCCTTCAACATGTACCTAGTGTTTTCATTTGGTTGAGGGAGATCATTAACATATTGGACATGCATAACATTATACGTTGAACTTCACAACAATGTAACCTGATGTTGGAAAAACGGAGAATAAACAAGTAGTTACTCAGATTTTGAACTATGGCTACGCACTAAATGATTTATCAACTACGGCTAAAACTTAAATAATAGTTCTAAAAGTGGTTACATGGTACTATTTCCATGCCAAAAAATTGTCCATTTTAAAAAGTGTCATTCGCACATTGTTTTTGGGATGTTTTTTTAAAAAAAAATTATCTCTCAAAATTGTTGATCTTTAATTATTATCCTTCAGAAAAAATTCACAAAACATAAGACATAATTAGTTTGTTATGTTCTAGACATAAATTGTGCCACAAGGCAAATGAAATTAAGCCAAGACATAAGTTGTGTCCAAGGCTTTTGTGTAGTGGCATGAGTTATACCTAAAGTCAAAAGAAATTGAGTAGGGGTGGGTCAACCCTAACGTCATCGAAGCAATGGCTTTAGACCCCCGAAAAATAAGGCCTCATAATTAGTCAATGATAATATATATAGAAATATAAATAACTATGTATTATTGTTAGTATTAATTGAAATTTTTTTCATAGTTTGTTGTCAATCTTTTACCAATCATTATGCATATATTTTTAAAATTTTATTATTTTTCTTAAAATACAATTGATGTAATTATAATTAAAGTTGAAGACAATTAAATTTTCAGTTACTTTCTACTTTTTAATATGCCTAATTCACTTCAATTTGAATCAATCATATTTTAAAATAGGCTTTGTAAGACTGTCTTCAATTCTTTGAGGTTTCTCTTAGGCATTTCAAGCTCAAGCTAATTAGATTATCAAAAAAATTAATTTTAAAAGATATAGTCTTAACTTTATTGCCTTTTAAACCGTATCAATCACTATGGTTTAGACCTATTTTATAATTAAATGTAATACGAAATATTTACAAGTAAAAATTATATTCTAATTGGTATACTCAAGTGGGTGAAGTCTAATTTTTTTTAATATTCCTACTACTTCTATGTCATGACCCAACCAACCGGGCCGTGCAGACCACCTACTCTAACACCTAGATAGGAGAACCCTTTACCACTCAATTGGATTAAAACATGCGACAAAATAAATAATTCACTACAAAAGGCTCATTAGCATCATAGCTTTAAGAAAACAAAACTTTAGTAAAACCTTTTTACAATAGACAGAAAGCAACCCTCAATGAACTAGTCTAAATAGGTACAAGAGCTATGACTGACCCTGCAAGAGAGTGCAGTTTGTACCAAAAAAATGAGACACATCTCCCACCATAAGGAAGGAAAAATGAAAATTGTCGGAGATCATCATTATCTTCACGTATGAGGCATCACTGACCCTGCAACCAGACTATGTCAAGTGGCATAGCAAGAGTAGTATCAATACAAACAACACGTACTGGTAGGCATTATCGGTCTACCCGAACCTACCATAGAATATAATATAGATAATAAAAAATAATCATGCAATAAGGAAGTTACATCACCCCACTTCTCTATTCACGTACTCTTGCCCTTCTCAGGTAAATATCATGACTAATGCACCTTGATCCCGTGCCCCTCAATTATGCCACCATAATGCCAAATCATACCCTAATCATGTTATCACATTAATATCCACGAATAATTATGGGAGTTTTAGGGTTGAACTAAACTAAAAAGACCTTAATTATGTGTAAATTTATCGGGGTTTAGGCTTAGAATGAGTGGGAAAAGACTAAAATAATCCTACTAAAAACTGACAGAAGCCGTCTACGAGAGGTCATCTATGATCCGTATAAACTTCCACGGACCATACTGTCCACTCGTAGATCCCATTAGTGAAAGTTAAAGTCTCTGACAAGAAACCACGAACCACTATCTATGACTAGTAGACCATTGCACAAGCCGTAGAAACCAATCGTAGGATGAGTCTACAGGTTAAGTCTGTATCTCAGGCTTTGGACCACGAACCCTATTTTTACGACTTGTAGAACCTTGTATGACCCGTACATCCCTTCCGTATAACCAAAGTATTGAAAATAATCAATCTTTGAAGGTTGCATCCACGAGACCAACTACGACCTGTAATTCCATTTACGAGTTGTACTATTGACTCGTACATTGAGGTCAGAGACTTAATATTTCTGAAGTTTCAGGGCTTGTGCCTTCGAGCCCATTCATGACCCATACACCTAACCAACATCTGTAAATCCCTTTTATAATCACTGAACCAAAATCTTAAAATTGTAAGTGTCAACCACGAGACACTTCCATGAGCTGTCAAACCATCTACAACTCGTACATGGGTCTCGTGAAGCACAAGAACCAACATATGACAACAATCTTTCTGCAACTTTTCAACTACATCTGAGTTATGCACTTTCGAGGTGTTACATTTAATTAAATAATCCATACATCACATAGAACAACTACTTTAGTATTGTGGTTAGGGGTGTCAAAACGAGCTCAAATATCGGTAATCCACTCAAACTTTTTCTGGGTTGGGCTCAAGATAATTTGAATTGGGTCAATCTCAACTCATTCAAGTCTTAACTCATTATAAAAGAATCAGTTGAGCCAATTTAATCTCCAATATAATTTCAACTCATTTTAAGATTCTTTATTTGCATTGGTTTAATGTATTTTCCCATATTGGAGGTATGAATTATTATCTATTTTATATCTTCTAAGATTTATCTATCCATTTGTAACATATATTTTTTATTTTCTTGAGTTGAAATTCAAATTGTGGTTATAAAAGGTAAATAATAATACGTTAAAATTATTGAGATTAAGCGGATCAAATTGGGTGGGTCATGACCCAACCCAACTTTTAGCCCATTTGAGCCCAACCCATTTGTGTCCAAAGTAAATTTGGGCGGGTCATGATCCAACCCAATTTCTATTTCAACCCATTTTAATGTCTTCAATTAAAACCTAACCCATCTATTTGACACTCCTAATTGTAGTTCAAAGAAGAGAACATAGTACACATGAAGAACAAATTTAATTATTTTCAGCATAGCTTTTTACTCTTGTATTTTTCAAGCCTGTTTTTGAAAAATGATTTTCTTGAGTCGAAGGTCTATCGGAAATAACTTCTCTACCCTGCAAAGGTAGAGGTAAGATCTGTGTGCATCCCACCACCACATTCCCAACTTTGTGGGATCAAACTGAGTACATTGTTGTTGTAACTCAACAGGATCCAACTTATATACTTTGAAAAAGAAATCAAGAAGCAAAAAGATTGTAAATACTAAACTACTACTCACACTGTCCACGGTCATGCAGAGCATATCGATCAGCTATAATTCCTACCGTAGCACCAACATCAAATCTTTCCAAATGATCAGTAACTTCGAGCAAATGCTCCTTGTATTTCTCATAATAAGAATAGAAGTTGATAGCCTTACATATAGCAGATCACAAAATATGACAAAATTCATTTTCTAAATGGAGATGCATGTAGAGTATGACAAAAAAAAAATTCATAAATCCATTGATGCCTTAAGTGGTTGTAGTTGTTGATCTTAGGCATATTTATATGCCGGTTTATCAAATATTACCCACATTAGTCTTGTGTTTAAGAATAATCTTTAAGCTATTTGTTGTGTTTTGAGTAACTTGCAATGATTGTGCAATAAGACATGTGATTAGATTATGTAGGAGTTCTCCAAGAAAAATGGAATCTATGAAAGAAAGCGCGAAGAGGGAAGCATGAATACAAGGCAAGGAAGCAAGTGCCGATGGAAAGAAGAAAAGAATTGGGCCTGGTAGCCTTGGCGTACTGGCAGCGTGCCACGCCAGGCCCTGAACTGTATAGGCAGAGGCAGTGGCGTACTGGTAGTGTGCCACGCCAGACCCAAAACTATGGAAGGGTTGGTCTGGAGCGATTCTGGCGCCCCACGCCATGACATGCCCGACTCCGCCAGCGAAAATTGGTTGAATTAGGACTTCTATTTTGGTCTAAATTAGGAAAATTATTTGTGCGAAATCTATATATAGTACCCTAGGGTTATTTTGTAAGGGTTAGCTATTTTTTTGGTGTGCAAGAGCAAGGGATTACAATTCATCTTAGGTTTCAATTCTATACTTCTTCTTTACGTTTGAATTTTATGAAACTTATTATTTTTGAGTTTATGAACATTAAGAGTGGCGCAACGCCCTTGTTCTGGGGCTGTAGCTACGGGTTATTGTTGAACATTGAATTGCCTTGAATTTATTATTGGTTATCATTTACATTACTTTTATATTCTTGTTTTCGGATTTCATGATTGGCCACCATAGAAATAAATTTATTGTCTATACTTAGACTCGAGAGATGAAGAGGTAGTTAGGCCAAAGAATATAAAAATCTTGATCTAACTTGCATATCACTTTTTTAGATTCGTGTTTAGGAGTGACGGCCGGACGAACACCAAGCTTGGTTAAGAAACAGGATAAAATATAAATGCTCTCCAATTAGGACTGCTTATCCCCGCTCAACGATGTAGTTAGGCAGCTAGTTGGGGTAGGCGATTAGAGGCCCAGAGATCATGATCATATCGCTAACCCTGTAAATCAGTAATGTGATAACTAAAATTGATTCTTTGCATGAGATGTGATACATGAAATTCAAAGCATGCTGCTGCCCTGGAATTGTCTTTTACTTGATTGAAACACTGAAATTACAGTTGTCCTTGTTAGTTAATTTAATAATTAAATTATTCTCATTAGTAGTAATCAAAACCATCGCATAGTGATAATACGTTCTTTAAGTTCTAGATTTAATAAAATTGATATACATTGATCGTAAGTCCATTGGGTACGACAACTCGGTTCTAAGAAAACCACTTATTAGTTCTGTGACCACGTACACTTGCGTGTACAATTGGGAGCAACAAGTTTTTGGCACCGCTGCCGAGGACTTAGAAATTAATTTATATTTAATTCTCTTAAGTTTACTAGTGATTGTTCAAGTGCTAATAACTTGATTTTAGCTGTTATGTATTGCAGACAATTGGATTATGAAGTCTGGCTCGAAAAGGAGATCTTGTTGAACCAGACGACGAACCTGAAAGAGCTCTTCGACGATGAAGAAAACTGGCGAATCTTGGATGACAGCAGGAATTAGGACTAGGTCTCCCAGAAAACCAGGAAGAGAATCCGACTGACGATCGTGGAGTACACATTGAGAACATATGGAGATACCTGCGGTGATAGCTCTAAGGCTAGTCTGTGATGTGACAGTCCCACTCACCACTAATGTTACATCGAGCATACGGAAACCACCACCGGATGGTAGATTTGAGTTTAAGCAATCCATGGTGCAACTCATTCATTCGACTGGGCAATTCACTGACCTGCCCCATGAAGATCCCCAAGTGCACATTAGGAATTTTCTGGAGATAAGCAACACTTATATTCCACATGGGGTATCAAGTGATTATGTGCGATTGACCCTTTCCCATTTTCACTATTGGGAGAAGCGAGACGATGGTTAGATTCTGAGCCACCCAACTCCATCATCACATGGGACCAGTTAGCGAAGAAGTTCCTCAATCGATTCTTCCCCTCAGGAAACTGCAAGGCTAAGAAGTGAAATATTGAGCTTCAAGCAGAAAAGCGGGGAGAACATGTACCAAGCCTGGGATCGCTTTAAGCAAATGTTGCTGGCTTGCCTGTATCACTATCAGGCGAATGAAGTACTAGCTCACACCTTTATTGAAGGTCTTGAATATAAAGCAAGGGTACTATTAAATACTGTTGCAGGTGGGCAAGCTTTGGAGAAGACCTATGATGAATTGTTTGAACTCCTAGACAAACTATCGAAAGGCAACTCGAATTAGAATGGTGATACGCAAAGGAGCACAGTGCCGAAGGCTGCAGGTATGTTAAAAGTGGATCAATTAACTACACTAAATGCGAAATTCGATGCATTAGCAAATCACTTCACCACTTAGTTCAAGCAGTTATCAGTAGGGCAGCAACAAGCACAGGTAAATGTTGTACACCAACCGCAAGGATGGTGTGAAGTTTGCGAGAGTGGAGACCATGTGGCTGATTATTGTGGTTCAAACCCAGACTCTGTGAACTATCTAGGAAATTCCCAAAGAGGTGGAGGCACGCAGAACTATGGGAACACCTATAACTCAAGTTGGAGGAACCACCCCATGATTCATGGGGTGAAAATCAGAATCAACACCAAAATCAGGCGAAAGGGCAAAACCAATACCGAGCACAAGGTAACGGATCGCAGTTTCAACAGCAAAATAATCAAGGTGCAAAGCAAGGTAGCATGACTAATGAGGAGCTGTTCCAAAAGCTAAGTACAGAAATCAACACCAAAAATGAAGAACACTATAGAAAATTGGGAGAAGAGTTGAGAAGCACCCAGCTGGCGCAGAAAAATCTGGAAAGGCAGTTCGCACAATTGGCTAATGTCGTAAATGTGTGTCCACCTAGAGGTGTTCCTAGTGACACGGATCTAAACCCAAAGCAACTTAATGTGGTGAGCACAAGAAGTGGGTTACAACTTGAGGAGCTAGCTCCAAAGAAGAGAAGTTCTGAGGTGGTGAGAGAAGAAAAGAAAGCCGAAGAGGTGGTTCAAGATGCAAATGTTGAGAGGGTTGTTCCTAAAGTAAAACCACCCCCTCCTTTTCCACAAAAGTTCAAAAAGCAGAATGAGGATGAATGCTTCGGTAAGTTGTTGTCTCTACTTAAGCAAGTTCACATTAATCTACCTTTGGTTGATATTTTTTAGGGAATTCCTAAGTACACCAAGTATGTAAAGGAGATAGTGGCAAACAAGAGGAGATTGACTGAGTACGAAACAGTGGCGCTCACGGAGGAATGTAGTTCCAAAATTCAGAATAGACTACCCAAAAAGTTGAAGGATCCGGGTAGCTTCACAATACAAATCACCATTGGTCAAAGTGTTCATGCCCAAGGTTTGTGTGATTTAGGTGCTAGTATAAACCTCATACCGACATCTTTGTACAAGAAACTTGGGTTGGGTAGTCTAAAACCAACCACAATTATCCTCCAATTGGCTAATAGGTCTGTGGCAAGGCCGGAAGGAGTAGTAGAAGATGTCTTGGTGCAAGTGGGGTCACTGATCTTTCCGGTGGACTTTTTTGTCCTAAATTTTGAGCATGATCCTAAAGTTCCATTTATTTTGCGACAACCATTCCTAGCCACGGGGCGAGCATTGATTAATGTGGCAGCTGGACAGTTGACCATGAGAGCTCATGATAAGGTGGAGGTGTTTGATGTCTATCACGCCTTGAAACTGCCTTCTGTCTATGAAGAATTATCTGCCATCACGGTAGTGGATCTAGCCGTGGAATCATATTGCATAACTCCCAAGGATCCCTTGGAAAGTGTTTTGGTGGGGCATGACATAGATGGAGATACAGATGCGCAAGAACTGGTTACTTGTCTTTATGTAGCACTGGTTGGTACATGAAAAGGTGTAGTGGAATCATTAGAGCGAGTGTTGGGTCCTCCTCCCAAACCCTCAATTGAATAAGCACCAAAGGTGGAGTTAAAATCTCTTCCGTCGCACTTGAGGTATGCATATCTTGGCGCTAATGAAACTTTACCTATTATACTTTCTGAGGAATTGTCTGAAGCACAGGTTAATGTGGCTTTGGAGATATTGAAGAAAAGGACGAAAGTGATAGGCTAGCAAATGTTGGATATTCATGGAATTAGTCTGGCATTGTGTATGCATCGAATCTACATGGAAGAAGACCACAAACCGAGTGCACAACACCAATGTCGGCTAAATCCATTGATGAAGGAGGTTGTGAAGAAAGAAGTGATCAAGTGGTTAGATGCAGGAATTGTGTATCCTATCGCTGACAGTAAATGGGTAAGTCATGTGCAGTGTGTACCAAAGAAAGGTGGAATGACAATAGTGAAGAATGAAAAGAATGAGTTGATCCCAACAAGAACTGTCACCGAATGGAGAATCTGCATGGATTACTAGAAATTGAATGATGCCACAAGGAAGGATCACTACCATGTGCCTTTTATTAATCAAATGCTTAACTGGCTAGTAGGGAAGGAGTACTACTGCTTCTTGGATGGATATTTCGGATACAATCAGATCTTGATCGAACCTCAGGATCAAGAGAAGACTACTTTCACATGTCCCTATGGCACGTATGAGTTCAAGCGCATGCCATTTGGGCTTTGCAATGCTCCTACCACATTCCAGAGGTGCATGATGGCTGTTTTCCATGATATGGTGGAGGATTTTGTAGAAGTATTCATGGATGACTTCTCCGTCTTTGGGAAATCTTTTGAGGTATGTCTTCGAAACCTTGATAAGTACTTGCTCATTGTGAAGACACTAACCTAGTGCTTAATTGGGAGAAGTGTCACTTCTTGGTCCGAGAAGGCATAGTTTTGGGTCATAAAGTGTCAAAGCAGGGACTCGAGGTAGATAAAACTAAAGTGGAAGTTATTGAAAAATTGTCCCTCCTATTTCTATCAAAGGGGTAAGAAGTTTCCTTGGGCATGCTGGTGTTTACTAGAGATTCATCAAGGATTTTTCCAAGATTGCTAGGCCCATGTGCAGTATTTTGGAAAAGGAGGTGAAGTTCGAGTTCGATGAAAGTTGTGTAAAGGCTTTTGAGGAGCTGAAGCAGAACCTAATTGAAGCTCCTATCTTGATTGCTCCTAATTGGGAGCTACCATTTGAACTCATATGTGATGCAAGTGATGTAGCAGTGGGTGCAGTGTTGAGACAAAGACAAGGCAGAGTGTTCCATTCAATCTACTATGCAAGCAAGACCCTTGATGCTGCTCAAGCTAATTACACAATGACTGAGAAGGAGATGCTTGGTCTAGTGTTTGCCTTCGACAAGTTCAGATCGTATTTGGTAGGTACTAAGTTTATTGTTTATACTGACCATACAGCTATTAAGTACCTATTCCACAAGAAGAATGTTAAGCCAAGGCTTATTCAGTGGATATTGCTTCTCCAAGAATTTGACCTGGAGATCAAAGACCGAAAGGGTACTGAAAATTAGATCGTTGATCATCTGTCAAGGTTAGAAGATTTTTCTCATGTGCATGAAGGGGAACAGATACGCGAAGAATTTCCAGATGAGCAGTTGATGGCTCTGGATATCTCCCAAGTGCCTTGGTATGTAGACATTGTGAATTTCTTGGTGAGTGGAGTGTTTCCACCTAGCGCAAACAGAGAAATAAATTGATGCACGATGCTAAATTTTACATATGGGATGAACCATTCTTGTTCAAACAAGGTGTGGACCAAGTGGTGAGGTGATGCATTCCAGAGAATGAGGTCAAGCAAATGCTCCAGAGTTGTCATGCAAGTCCTTATGGAGGGCACCATGGAGGAGAGCGTACGGCTCACAAGGTATTGCAATCTGGATTTTTTTGGCCCTCTCTTTTTAAATATTCTATGGCTTATGTGAAAGGGTGTGATAAGTGCCAATGGTTGGGCACAATATCGAGAAGACATGAAATGCCCCTAAATAATATTCTTGAGGTGGAAATCTTTGATGTGTGGGGTATTGACTTCATGGGTTCCTTCCCACCATCGAGAGGAAACCAATATATTCTTGTGGCAGTTGATTATGTGTCTAAATGGGTTGAGGTTGTCGCTCTTCCCACGAATGACTCGAGAGTGGTGATTAAATTCATCAAGAAGCACATTTTCACACGTTTTGGTACTCCAAGGGCAATCATAAGTGATGGGGGTAAGCACTTCATTAACCATTTTGTGGAGAATCTTCTTTCTAAGTATGGTATACGGCATAAGGTAGCTATATCTTATAACCCCCAAACTAGTGGTCAAGTTGAAGTGTCAAATCATGAGGTGAAGCAAATACTACAGAAAATGGTGAATGCACAGCGAAAAGATTGGTCTGAGAAGCTTGATGATGCACTATGGGCGTATAGGACTGCATACAAAACACCTATAGGGACTTCTCCCTATCACATGGTGTTTGGAAAAGCATGTCATCTTCTGGCAGAGTTAGAGCACCAAGCATATTGGGCGATAAAGAAGTTGAATCTTAACCCTAAGCTAGCCGGTAGGAAGAGAATTGGTCAATTGCATGAACTAGAGGAGCTTAGGCTCCACGCTTATGAGAATGCGAAGATATACAAGGAGAAGACCAAGAAATGGCATGAAAAGCACATAATCCCTCGCACTTTCACTTCGGGATATAAGGTACTTCTCTTTAACTCTAGACTTAAATTGTTTCCCGGAAAACTAATATCTAAATGGAGTGGGCCCTTCGAAGTGGTGAGGATGACACAACATGGAGCGGTGGAACTCAAAGACAAAATTGACCCGTCGTTCTTTTTTAATGGGCAAAGGGTCAAGCATTATTTTGGAGAGGATACGGATCGTGATCGTGAAGCTCTTGAGCAAAATGATGAATGATCTAAGGTGGGTCGAGCCGCGACGTTAAACCAGGCACTCCACGGGAGGAAACCCATGAAAACTTGTAATAATTAGCTAATTTTTGCTTTAGTTTGATTTTTAACTTGGTAGTTAGTTTAAGTTTTCTAGGATTTAGTTGCATTTTTTTATTTTGGTAGGATTTTAGTTGATTTTAATTCAATTGTAATAGTTAGAATTTATAAACAAAAACAAATATAAAAAGATGAGTCGTGCCACGACCAAAACTAAGGCTTCGGTGGGAGGCAACCCACAATTTTTCTAATATAGGGTGTTCACGATGCAGGTATAATGAAAAAAAGAGGATAAAATCAAGGTGAAAAAAGACCCCTGGCTGGCCGGCGCACTGTTGGCGCGCCACGCCAGGGCGTGAACTCCTGCACAGGCTGTCGGGCTCACTGGTAGCTCGCTATGCCTGCCATCAAACTACTCAGAGCCCATTCTGGCGCGTTTTTAGGCGTACAACGCCAAGGAGTTCCATAAGGGTACACTGATGGCGCCCTGTGCCACACACAAAACTCCTGCCAGCCCTTTCGGGCACGTTCTGGGCGTGCCGTGCCACCCTCCCCCCGCCTCATTTTTGTCCAATCAGGTAACCCCAACCCGACCCAATTCAAATTTTTTTCCCTTTAATTCCTAAACCCACTAAAAATCAATCCACTTTCTCTCTCTACCTCCACCTTACCCAACCTTAGCCCCAAAATTCTCTCTTCTTCTCCAACACTTTCTTCCCCAAAAATCCCAAATCTACCATTAATCTTCCATCAAAGCTTCTTCCAGACTATATTCCTCCATCCCCACCACCCACAACCCTCAAACCATCCAGAAAAATCAAAACCCAAAAATCCCAAACCCCCCACTGCCCAAACCCGACCCCCCTACCCTTCCCCCAAAAAAAAATTCTTTTTTTTTCTTGCTCTATTCTAGTTCAAATGGCACCTAAGGGAAAAAAAATTTAGGTTGGAGCGGGGAGCAAGTGGTCTCGTAAAGGTAATACCACCGACACATCAAGTTCACAACCTCCGTCTAGGCGGTTTCGGAAGAAAGCGTGGAACAATATGGTGAGGATTGGTTTGAGTGCCAAAAAGAGGCAAAGTACCTCGGGGATGAACATGTCAATGAGGTAAGATTGCAACTTGAATTTCCCGGCATTTATGAAACCGTTTATGACCTTAGGCTGCAGTACATTTTGTTAATCAATGGGATTGTAATCTTACCCTTGTTCGTGAATTCTATGCTAACTGGCTCACTGAGCAAAGACGTAATCATTCAGTGCAGGTTAGGGGTCAGACGGTTAGGTTTACTTCTAGAGTGCTTAATGCTTTTTTGGGCACACCCCACTGCGATGCTTCTGAATATAATCGGTTGAAAGAGACCCCTCCCTATAGGGATATTAGACATACTTTGTGTGGGGTTGACTCCATAACTAGGTGGGAGCGAAGCAAAGATACGGGTCGATATGCCCACCTCCATTATTCATATCTTAATCTAGAGGCGAGCGTCTGGCTAAAAATTATGTGTAGTGTGTTATTGTCGTGCAAACACATAACAAAGGTGACTCGCTACCGAGTGGTCCTCGTTTACATGTTGATGAAGGGGATGCCGATCAATGTGGGTTCTGTACTGAGGCAGAACATGATGAAGTTTAGAAACAACAAGCGATGGCGCTTCTACTATGGTAGTTTGATGACTCATTTTCTGTGAGCGGAGGGCATTGAGGAAGAGGTGCATGACTTAGACCAAGCGAGAGACACATACCTCGTATGTAGCCTTGTGGATGTCACTCGCACGAAGGCACAGGATGTGTCTCATGGGCCGGTTTTATCTACGGCTGATCGACAGGCAAGAGATGAGAGTTGGATGGGGTGGATGTTTGGCATGGTGTAGCTGTAACTTCGTATTAGCGGGCGCCCTGTCACAGACGAGGAGATGGAGACATTGTACGAACGCTATCCATTGACGGATAGTGCAATGTACATGTGCAAATTGGGCCCGACTTTTAAAGAGCCGATTGATGACGACGAGGCCACTGTTGATGAGGAGCTTGAGGAAGATGATGATGATGAGGAGGAGGCAGATACTGCTTTGATGGTTGTTGATGGTACCACACCTGTGGCGGATGGTTGTGTTGATGACGACGACGGGGCTTAGAGGCCTAAGGGAGTTTTTTCTCTAACTCTACACTTTGTGTTTATTGTGCACTGGGGACAGTGCTATCTTTAAATGTGGGGTGGGAGATGAACTTCATTGTAAATATTTTACTGCTTTATCGAGTGTTTTTATATTTTTAGGTGGGTTCCTTGGCTTTTGCTTTCGGTACTTTTCCTGAGAATAGTCCCTTTGAACCGACTAGGACTAGTATTGTTATTTTAGTTTGATTGAGTCGTAGAGTTGTAGAAGTCACTTTCTCAATGATGGATGGATGACGACCGTCTTAAGGGAGAATTAGTCACTAGGAGTAGTATCTTGTGAGAAACCGACCTTTTTATACTTTGAAACCTTGTCTTGAGACTTAGCCAGACGTCATAGGTAGTCCTACTTGTGTGCAACTTGAAAGAACTTGGCAACCTTGAAACAACCATAAGCTCTTTGTTTTGACTCTGAATTAATAAAATTGGGCTTAATTGTGTGGAAACACCATAATATGATTTATATGAGCATGCTGAAAAGTGATTGTATCCTTACTTGTGTTGTGATGCCATGTGTGGTAAGTGATTGATTAGTTCATGCATTGATTGATAGCTAGAATTTGCCCCGTGTATGCTTAAATGAGTAACTTGTAGGACTTAAGGAACGTGATTGAAGCAATTCTTTGAATAGCCAATTCTGACTCTTTTGTGTGCCTCTAAATGAATTATCCCTAGTTTAGCTCCATTGAGCCTTTTTAGCCACTAATTTTTTTGATTGAACTACATATTGAGCCGAATCCCTTTTATTGATACCATGACTTATTTGATCCCAATAGTTGATCCTTATTGCACTATGTTATGAAGTAATTATGGAAGAAATGGTAGAAGTGAATGAGGGTGAAAATGCGTGTTGGTGTGGTGAAGTTAAAGAAAAGAGGTGAATTGACCCATGATCTCATTGTAAAAAGGCACTTGAAAAAAAAATGATAATAATTAAACAAGTGCTTAAATGAACAAAAGGGTGAAGCTTGAAAGTATTGAAACATGAAGTATATTTGAGAGGTGTGCACCAAATAGAAAAGAAGAGGTAAGAGAAGTTGTATGTCCTAAATTGGAAACATGTGTATTAGGGAGGCATAGTCACTAATGAAACTCTAAATATTCCCTCCCTTACCTTAAGCCGACATTACAACCAAATGAAAGTCCTCTTGATTCCTTGTGTAATACTTTGTGAAAATTAAAGTACACTAAGGGCAAACTTATGGCATGTTATGATATGTGTGAACTTCTTCTGGAGAGTGAGTGAAAATTTTCAAAAAAAAGGGCCTTGTATTGAAATAAATGTGCGAACATAATGTGTGTACAAGTGAAGGCGATACCAAAAATTGGTGAGGGCATCCGTGACGCATGTTTGGGTATATTGTTTTTTGGTGTGTTCTTATATGATTGCATTAGCCTGGAATTATGAAAAAAGAGTCATTCATTGAGGTTATATGTTGTTGATAGGTAGGCGAGCATAAAGAGTTTAAGATGTTGAACGTCGCATTATATGGGTACTACAAAAGCATGATTAAAAATGTTTGGTTGATTTTGAGGCGGGTAGATGAGTCAAAGGTAGTGATGAAAAAGTGGTAGTGAAAAGTTTGTTCGAGGACGAACAAGAGTTTATGGGTGGGGTGGTGATCTTAGGCATATTTATATGCCGGTTTGTCAAATATTGCCCACATTAGTCTTGTGTTTAAGAATAATCTTTAAGCTATTTTTTGTGTTTTGAGTAACTTGCAATGATTGTACACTACGACATGTGATTAGATTATGCAGGAGTTCTCGAAGAAAAATGGAGTCTATGGAAGAAAGTGCGAAGTGGAAAGCATGAATAAAAGGTAAGGAAGCAAGTGCCGATGGAAAGAAGAGAAGAATTGGGCCTGGCAGCCTTGGCGTACTGGCAGCGTGCCATGCCAGGCCCTGAACTGCAGAGGCAGAGGCAGTGGCGTAGTGGTAGCGTGCCACGCTAGACACAAAACTACTGAAGGGTTGGTCTGGCGCGATTCTGGCACCCCACGCCATGACATGCCCGACTCCCCAAGCGAAAATTGGTTGAATTAGGACTCCTATTTTTGTCTAAATTAGGAAAATTATTTGTGGGAACTCTATATATAGGACCCTAAGGTTATTTTGTAAGGGTTATTTTTTTGGCGTGCAAGAGCAAGGGATTACAATTCATCTTAGGTTTCAATTCTCTACTTCTTCTTTACCTTTGAATTTTATGAAACTTATTATTTTTGAGTTTATGAACATTATGAGTGGCTAAATGCCCTTGTTCTGGGGCTGTAGCTACGGGTTATTATTGAACATCAAATTGCCTTGAATTGAATATTGGTTATCGTTTACATTACTTTTATATTCTTAATTCCGTATTTCATGATTGGCCACCATAGAAATAAATTTACTGTCTATGCTTGGACTCGAGAGATAAAGAGGTAGATAGACCAAAGAATATAAAAAGCTTGATCTAACTTGCATATCACCTGATTAGATTCGTGTTTAGGAGTGACACCCGAACGAACACCAAGCTTGGTTAAGAAACAGGATGAAATATAAATGCTCGCCAATTAGGACTGTCTATCCCCGCTCAACGATGTAGTTAGGCAACTAGTTGGGGTAGGCGATTAGAGGTCAAGAGATTATGATCATATCATTAACCATGTGAATCGGTAATGTGATAACTAAAATTGATTCTTTACATTAGATGTGATACATGAAACCCAAAGCATGCTGCAGCCCTGGAATTGTGTTTTACTTGATTGAAACACCGAAATTACAGTTGTCCTTGTTAGTTAGTTTAATAATTAAATTGTTCTCATTAGTAGTAATCAACACCATCTCATAGTGATAATACGTTCTTTAAGTTGTAGATTAAATAAAATTGATAAACATTGATCGTAGGTCTCTTAGGTACGACAACCCGGTTCTAAAAGAGCCACTTATTAGTTCTGCGACCACGTACACTTGCGTGTGCATTAGGGAGCAACATTTGTCTTGATAAGTTGCAAAATTTCTTTCACTTAGAAAGAATTGTATACTCCAGCTTTAATATCTCAAGAAAAGGAATAAAATTTTTGAAATAAAAACAAATCATAAAAATACACGTTGAGAAACAAGAAACAATGAAAACACCAACACAAAATGAGCATATTACAGGTTATATGTCAATTTATAAGGAACATGGCTCACTCAATGTCCAAAAGGAAATAGCTTCAAGAAAGTATTACTACCATTCACATTGCAAAATTTAAAATCACAATCATCAAAGAAGCCTTTTAGCACATAGAATATTTAAACATGTCTAGCTCATATGAGAAAAGACTATTGCTATATTTTAAATTTATGGTTAAAACATTATGCATATATATAAGTAAATCTGTGCAGAAATATTTCTAAGAAGGAAGATAATTTGTAAAACAAAAAGGACGCGGAGAAAAATAGAAAAACCTTGTAGTATAACAGAAAATGGAACAAAGAGAGTTTTATTTTCTGGTACATAGAGCATATAAATAATTCTAAATTCAAGTCCTAAAAGGACTCCAACAACTAAGACTTCTACCTAGATAAATAAGTAATCTACTTGTCATTCCTAAAAGATAGGAACCGATTTATTTGACTTAATAAAACAAAAGGTAAAGTAAAACAATAAAATAAAAGACACTAAGATGCACTAATTTTTAACACTCTCGCTTAGTGCATGCTAACTCCAAGTACAACTCTAAAGTCCTCAAACTTAAGCTTTATCATGGCCTTCGTAAATATGTCGGTGACTTGCTCATTTGTAGAAATTCCTTTCAGAAGAACTTTTTGCTCCAACACTGTCTCTCGAATGTAGTGATGGAGAACCTCTATGTGCTTCATCCGACCATAAAAAATTGGATTCGATGCAAGCTTGACAGAACTTACATTATGACATTTAATTTGAACAACATAATTAACTTTGCACAACATCTCTCCTATTAATCTCTTCAACCACATACATTCTTGTGCAGCATAGTTGTGTCTATGTACTCAGCTTCAGTGCTAGATAAAGTTACCATTGGTTGCTTCTTGTTTCACCAAGATACCATAGTTGAACTAGTATTGAAACAATATCTTGAAGTTGAATGTCTATCATTCGCATCTCTAGCCCAATCCGCATCAGTAAATCCATTTAACATAAATTTTTCATGTCTTATGTACATAAGACCATAATCTAGTGAGCCCTTCTCAACAAAGAATTCTCCTTGTTGCGTCTAGGTGTGAACTTCTTGGACTCTGCATGAACTGAGAAACAATTTCAACAGAATAAGCAATCTCTGATCTTGTGATAGTTAAATAAATTAAACTATCAACTAGTTGCTGAAAGTGCTTGGCATCTTTTAATGGTCTTTCTTCATCTTTCAACAGCTTGACATGTGGTTCCATTGGAGTGCTTTTTCTTTCGACGCCCCCAAGCCAAAATGCTGCAACAGTTTCCTTGCATATGTCTTTTGAGAAAAAAAATGTCCTTCATCTGTTTTTTCAATCTCCAGACCAAGAAAACAGCTCACTTCCCCCAAATATTCTTCATCTCAAATCGTACGAAAAGATCAATTTTTAACATAAATATGCAGCTTCATTGGTTCGAATAATGATTTTTTCATCCACATATAATAAGACTATCAGGTGCATATTTGATTCCAATTTAATAAATAAACTAGAATCTGCATCGAAAACTTTTAAAGTAAAAAAAATAAAGTATTGGAAAACTTTACCATACCAAGAACGTGGTGCTTGATTGAGACCATACAACTCTTTCTTTAATCGGCAAACATGGTGAGGATACTGCATAGAAACATATCCTATTGGCTGCTCCATAAACTCTTCACAGTCCAATTCTCCATGAAGAAAAGTGAAATTTACATCAAGCTGCCACAACTTCTAATTCATAGATGCTGCGATAGAAAAATGATTCTTTACAGTAATAATTTTTTCAACTGGACCGAATGTTTCTTCATAATCTAGTCCATAACTTTGAGAAAAACCAACGTGCGACAAGCCGAGCTTTGTATTTGTCAACAACCCCATCTGAGTTTTTTTCAAACGATATTCCCATTTGCAAGTGATAAGCTCGCAATTCTCTGGCTTCGACACCAACTCCAACATTTGTTTTTGTTCAAAGTGTTAATTTCTTCTTGCGTAGTTGCTTCCCACTCGGGATGACCTTTGGTTTCTTCAAAGCTTACTGGTTCATCCAATAGTCCTGTAAAGAAGCATGAAGTAATTGAGCAATTGTTCAAGTGTACCTCATAATCTTTGAAGTAACTTGTCTGTCTTTTCTCCCTTGTCGGCCTCATTTCGGATTGTGTTTAACACCATCTGAAATTGAGCTTTTTCATCATTATTTGAAGCTTGCAAGTTTCTGTGTGGAATCGGCTCCAAAAATTCTTGACCAACATCAAGAATCATTTCTTGATTGTTAGTTTTATGAGCAGAATGGTAGGATGATATTTTATCAAAACCAACATCTTTGAAAGTGACAAATTTCTTTGTTTCAGGATCCATACCCCTCCACCGTTTCATATATGAATCAGAGCAGATAAAGATACACTTTTTTGCTTTTGGGTCAAGTTTAGTTCGATTAGATTTTGGAATATGAACATAACAAGTTGAACAAAATAACCAAAAATAATTTCCATTTGGTTTTTCATGATATATAATATCATAAGGGGATTTTTCTTTACCCAGCCATGGATGCAAGCGATTTATCACATGACAAGCGCATTGAATAGCTTCAGCCCAAAGCTCGAGAGAGAGTTTTTTATCGTGCAACTAGGAAAGGCTCATAGAAGAAAGATGATCTATTTTCCTTTCTGAAACACCATTCTATTGGGGGATATTAGGACCTATCATTTGCCTTGAAATACCAGTGTCGTCACAGTATTTAAAGAATTCGTCTGACATATATTCACCTCTATTAGTTGACTGATTCAAAAGTCATTAAGTTATTGTCAGTATTTTTAGGAGTCTTTTTACGTTTTCAATTTACTAGCATTAGGAGTCCTAATTTAGTTGAAATTAGTCAATTAGAAGGTCATGGGATAGTGCCCTATTTTCTCTCTTGGTTTCTTGTTTTCCAAGTACTATTTAAAGTGTTGTACGCTGGTTTTCTAAAGTAATAAGTAAAGAGTAAAGAGATATAAGAGAATACTATTGTGGGTTGTAAATTAAGGGGATTGAGTGGTGAAGTGTGTGAGGAAGATTGAGGGCGAGAGGTTCTGCGATGGTAAGTGAGTAAGGGGAGGTTTGGGGAAGGTCCCGAGGCTAATGGGAAAGTTGTGGTGGGTTCGGGCGAAGAAGGAGATTGTTGTGGTGCTGAAATTGGAGGAATTGATGGCTGAATTTGAATTGGCAAGGAAGATTGAGAATTACTTGAGTTGATGGAGGCACCGTGGGTTGCAGAGGAAGGTGAGAGTGAACGCGTGGACAGTGGCACAACTGGATCCGTAATCTGATAACAAACATTTGAATCCAAAGATTTATCCTTTAAAGGTTGTTCCACAAAACAGTTTTCCCAAGATACATGTGTAGTGTTTTTATTTTTCAAGTGAGAAAATATATTTTCAAAAGGAAAAATGTCTTCCAGAAATAGAACATCTCTAGACAAATAAACTTTCGCCTTTGTTGGATCAAAACATTGGTGACAATAATATTTATTTGAAAATCCTAAATAAACACATGGAGTTAAACGAGGCTCTAACTTATTCCTAGCATAAGGTTTAAGCCAGGGATAACATAGACAACCAAAAACTTTAATGGAATCATATTTGGGTGCATCATGAAATAGAATCTCATATGGACACTTATCTTTCAAACTTGGAGTGTTCAGTCTATTTATAAGATAGACAGCACAAGCAAAACTCCAAAAAGAGGATGGTAATGAGGCTTGATGTAATAGAGTTCTGGCAGTCTCAATAATATGTCTATGTTGACCTTTAACTAGAGAAACTCGTTGTGGTGTATATGGAGGTGACACTAAGTGTTAAATACCATGTGTTTTCAAATAAGATGACAAACTTTGAAATTCACCACCACCATCAGTGTACAAGGATAAAAAATTTGTTTGAAATCGTTTTTCAATCAATGGATGCAAAGTTTGGAAAATGTACAGAACTTCCTTTTTAGATTTTAGAGTGAACAACCACATGTAATTAGAGAACTGATCAACGAATGAAACATAATATCATTTTTTATCAATTGATAAAACAGGTGAAGGACCCCATAAATCACTATAAAGAATCTGCAATTGCTTTTGACTTTGCAAAGAGTTTTCAGAAAATGGCAACCTGTGCATTTTATTTGAATAACATGAGTTACAACTTGAAATGGTCCTAGACTGAGAAACAGGAATAGAAAACTTATGCAAAATCTTACTCAAAACATGATGATTAGGATGTCCTAAGCGTTGATGCCACAGGTTGAGAGGAACAACCATATTGCACCTAGGAAAACTTTGTGTGCAGCCCGGCAGCCACTCATACAGCCCATCTCTGTTCGCCCCGCGTAGTAGAGGCGCCCACGTACTTAGATCCTTCAAAAAATAATGAAAAGGCAAAAATTCAATGGAGGTTAGATTATCTCAACAAAATTTTGAAATAGAAATAAGATTGCTTTTTATGGCAGGAGAACATAAAGTGTTAAGGAGTTTGAAATCATAGTTCGATGCACATATGTTAGCATTACCGGTATGAGTAAATGGAATGGTGTTACCATTTCCCATTACTATCTCTTCGGGACCGTGGTAGTCATGCACAGTGTCTAAACTCTGATAATCAGAAGCAATGTGATGAGTCGCCCTACTTCAACTATCCAAGGGGCTTGTTGTTGATTAAAGTGGCCAGCAAAGTTGGTTCGGGCTTGCATATGGTTGTGCGACTGAGAACGACACACTTTGGCTGAGTGATCAGGACGATCACAAAGTTGGCGATGAATATTGTTATCTGGTTGTGATTGATTTCTTCTTGGACACCATGGTTGTGAACGCCAGGATTGATTGCTGGCAGCATTGTTACCTTGACGCCTATTGTTGTTATTTGCATTGTTCAGAGGAGGAGTTGTAGATGTTCGTTGAGTGATGGTAGAAGTGATTGTAGGCTATGGTTTCCTAGCCTCATCATGCTTGAGAAAAATCTCATGGTCGAGTAGCTTTTCATACAATTCATACGAGATTGTGGGAATCTCTTGAGAGGATAGCGGTAGAAAATTCACGAAATTCAGATCCAAGTCCACTGAGAATTTTAATGACGAGTTCTGGATTAGATACCGGTGCTCCAGCAGTTGCAAGTTCATCACACAGTGATCTAACTTGACGGAGATAATCAGCAACAGGATGAGTGTCTTTAGTAACACGGGCCAGTTGGTCACGCAAGCTAAAGATTCTTGTTTGAGACTTGTTTGAATATGCAATATGTGGAGCATCCTAGGCAGCTTTGGCAGTGGCAGCAGCGGCTAAGGCGGCAGCAAGAATTGGTTCAATAGAGGCTAAGATAGCATTTTGGATTAACTGATCTTGATGAAACCAAATGAGAAATGCAGGATTTTCGACATCTAGATTGTTTTGGGAAGTCATGTGAGTGGAGACAACAATGGATCCATCGAGATGGCCATAGAGATTGTGACCACGCATAAGCATTGATACTTGAGCTTTCCACAGAGAGAAGTTGTAGCTGCTAGCTAATTTGATGGGCAAATGTGTGATAGAATTGAACTGAACAATCATGGCATTGCTGTTAGAATCAGAGAGTTACAGAAACATTGGGGGCATTGCATTTGATGGAAGCGTGAGTTATAGGAGAAGAGAGAAATGTACTCGTGAGAGTTAGATCTGCTCTGATAGCATAAAGAGTAAAGCGATATTAGAGAATGAATCGATTATCTCATTAGCTTGTGTTGTGCGGTATATAAAAGCTATACCCAACTAATACAAAGAGTCCTAATATATACAAAGTCTATACATAATAACTATAGGAGATAAAATAGGATTAATAAAGTGATTGAGATAAACTATAAATCTAGAAACTAGAAAACAACTAAAACTAGAATAAGCTGATAAAGGAAGAAAATATTTAGACGTTATTAATAAGAAACGTTCAAGTTTCTCTCTGCTTCTCTTCATATTATATTGTATTTGTTTATCTCTTTTGCCAACAATTTTGGTATCAGAAGCTTAACTCCAGGTTAAGATTCATTCATTCCTCAAGCAAGGATTGGTAAAGTAAGAGAGGAAAAAGAGTGAAATATAATGAGATCTTTTTTGAGATAGAGCAAAAAATTTACATGGCATGGAATGGTACAGCAGCATCGTTGCAGCCCATGATTCCAATTTTCAGAGGAGAGAATTATCAGTTTTGGAGTCTAAAAATGAAGATTCTTTTCAAGTCTCAAGAACTGTGGGATGTAGTTGAGACGGGAATTCTAGAAGGAAATGCAAACCAGCTGAGAGAACATCGAAAGAGAGACTCTAAAGCTCTTTTCATGATCTAACAAGCTCTTCATGATGACATTTTTCCTCGTATATCAACAGCGGAGACTTCCAAATGTGCATGGGAGACTCTAAAACAAGAGTACTTCAGTGATGACAAGGTAATTGCTGTCAAATTAAAAACTCTCCGACATGATTTTGAAACATTGTTCGTGAATGAAAATGAATTTGTGCAAGAATATTTGTCCAGAACATCTGCTATCGTTAATAGGATGAGGTCCTATGGTGAGAAAATTGATAATCAAATTGTTGTGTCTAAAGTATTGAGAGGCTTAAGCACCAAATTTGAACATGTTGTTACTGCAATTGAGGAATCTAAGGACCTATCTACCTATTCTTTTGATGAATTAATGAGTTCCTTGCTAGCTAATGAAGATAGGCTAAATAGGTCCCGTGAGAAAGTTTAAGAGAAGGCATTCCAGGTAAATGGGAGTTCTCTTACAAGGGAAAAAGTAGAAAAGTCAAAAGGTCAGGGACATGGCATAGGCAATTTTCGTGGTCGAGGTCGTGGTAGTGGCAGAGGTAGAAACCAGGTTGGTGAATCACGTCAATACAAGAGCATAATTCTATGCTGATACTGCAAGAAATTTGGCCATAAAGAAGTTGATTGCTGGACAAAGCATAAAGATGAGCGGAAGGAAGCCAATTTCACTCAAAATATGAAAGAAGAAAGTAAGTTGTTTATGGTTCATTCCCCAATAACTGAAAGTGTGAATGTTGTGTAGTTCATTGATAGCGGATGCTCCAATAACATGTCAAGTTCAAAGTCTCTATTTAGATATCTTGATGAGTCACAGAAAAGCGAGGTGCGGCTAGGAGATGACAAACAAGTGCACATTGAAGGGAAAGGTACTGTTGAGATAAAAAATGTCCAAGGTAATGTGAAACTTTTATATAACGTGCAATATGTTCCCACTTTGGCTCAAAACCTGTTAAGTGTTGGCCAATTCATGACTAGTAGGTACTCAGTTATGTTTTGTCACGACCTAAAGTGCCTCCTAATGCAACATGGCATATAGGACCCCGAGAGGCCCTACACAAGCCACTATGCATACATTATACAAGATAATAGAGTTAAAGAGTTCAAAAGACAGTTCTATATTAGAAAGAGCTGACAAAGCATAGCGAAAGTCTAACATAGTCTCAAAGCCATCTAATACACGATAAGAAAGGTGATTGGGACATAACTCATGCATCACATACAAAATTCAAAATGAAAATACATGAAAGTAATAAAAGAAGCCTCGATCCTCGGAACATGAGGACTCACCAATCCTCAAAGCTCACTATGGGATCACTAGCCACGAGTATGCAGAATAGAAGCGTTGGACCCTACATTAGTGAAACAATATAGGCAGGAGTATGTGTTAGTACATGAAATGTACCAAGTATGATAGCAATGAATAGGAATTATGAAATCATGCAAAAAGGGGACGTTAAATGACATGTAATGGCCAGGCTAATTCATAAAATAACTTGTTAGAAAACATAAGCATGATCATGGTCAATGCAAGTTAAACATCATTTAAAACACATTTGAGATACTTCTAAAAGTAACCTTAGTTCATTATTGTGGGAGGTTAGCCTTAATCGACATAGACCATGTGAGCTATAACATGGAATACGGTGTCTATCCCACGCCAAAAAGAGATGTCCATACTTGCCAAGGTAAGAACCATAAACTTCAAGCTTAAGTGGATCCACTAGCTAATGTCTATCAAAGACAAACCTATGGTGGTGCATAGTTTATGGGACACGGGTAATCGCCACTTGTCCACTCGGTGCTGAGCATAATTCCCACGGATTAGTCATTAATCTTAACTTGTCTTATCATTAGAAGACATGGGTATTTGCCTCTTGTCTTATCATTCATGGAAGGCACATCAAGTAGCCAATCCAAGCTAGAGTTCATTAGAATAGCTCTTAGTTCTTGATTCAAAGATTAGTTGAGAAAACCTTTCAACCTTATGAATCTCCTTTATGTGAGAAACCCTTTCACAATCATGTTTTAAATAGTATGTGAGAAATCCTTTCACGACAACAACAACAATATCGATGTTTCACTCACAAAGCAACCTCAATTTAATTATATCAACTTCATGATAAAACATGCATATCTTCATAAACTTCATCTTTCATAGTTCAAAAGCATCATCATATGTTCATAGTCTAGAAATCATGAATTATGCATGGGTTCATGTGAATTCAACTTAGAAACATGTAATTACTTCAATTCATGCCTAAAAAGATATAAAACAATCAATTGAATCATAATTCAGAAGAACCCATGAGATTGAAGAAAACCCTAATTCATTCGGGAATTCTAACTTGAAAAATTGGAGAAATTAGGAACCTTGTGGAGGAAAGGGCTCCATAGGTGAATACTATCATACCTTGAAGTTCACATCCCACAATCAATGATGAATTTAGAGGCTTGATCTTGAAATCCTAGTCTTCTTCTTCAAGCTTTAAAGAGAGAAATATTTGAGAGGATGAACTTGATCAACTTTTAGGAATTTAGGAGAATGAATTCAATTGGGTAAATTTGGGGTTGAAAATCATTATATAGGGCTTAGGGTAGAAGGCTTTACGACATATTATAAGGATAAAACGATTAGGGAAAAGACCAAAAATCCCTTAAAAATAACTATCGGACTCGACCTACGATTTAAACCTATGGTCCATTGATCCTTTTACGGACCATCCTGGCCAACCGTAGAAAGATTCAGAAACAAATATTTTGGACCTTCAATTGACGGAACCCATGTACGGTTGGTAGGTATACCTACAGATCGTACATGGAAATCGTAGGTCCCAACTTAATACTTTAAAATTTAACTAAGTCTGGGAGAGACCTACCTACGACTCGTACATGGAATGACGGGCCGTCTTGGTGAACTATCAAAGGGGTTCTGAAACTTGCTTTTCAAAACAACTATTTCCTCACTACCTATGGATACCATTTTCGGTCCGTAGGTACTCTTACCAACTGTAAGTGGGAACCGTAGGTCATGCCTACAACCTCAAAATATGTATTTTCCTTCTTTTCCGAGTCCGAGGTGTTACAATATCTCCCCTTTAGGAACATTCATCCTCGAATGGAACTTAAGACGTCATAAGGGGAGTAGAAACTAGAACCAACAGCCCAACATGAATGCAATCACATAAATGCACATATCTGAGGAGGAAACATCAACTTTAAGCTTAAACATTTTCATAAGGTCTATATGCAACTCATACTCAAATGCACAAAAACAAGAAGAAATCAACCAAATTAACTCATTTCTACAAATTTAAGCTTTTCATGAATATGCATAAATGAGGAATCATGAGAATATCTAGGACACATGAAACCAAAAGAGTGAACCATGAGGAATTACATACCTCAAGCTAGAGCAGGAACAAAGTGAAAGAGATAAGGATAACGGGACATCATATCGGCCTCGGCCTCCCAAGTAGCACCCTTAACAAACTGATTACTCCAAAGAACCTTTACGGAAGCAACTTCTTTATTTCTAAACTTCCAAACTTGTCCGTCCAAAATCTCAACCGAAACTTCTTCATTAGAAAGGCTCTCTTTTACCCATAGACTCTGCAACAGTATTATAGATGTCGGATCACCAACATATTGTCACGACCCAAGGTACCCCCTAGACGTGACATGATGTACAAGACCCCGAAAGGCCTCATACAAGCCACTTAGCATACATACATACAAGATCATAGAGATTTAAGAGTTCAAAAGACAATATCATATCAAAGCTTTTAAGAAAGTAGCGGAAGTCTACATCAAAGGTCTCAAAGCCAATCTAACATAAGAATGAGAAATAAAGTTGGGACGTAACCCAATACAATGTCAAAATGAAAGAACATAAAAGTAAGAACAACTAGGCTAAGTCCTCGAATGGATGAGGACTCACCAAGTCTTCAATAATCCTTCTACTAAGCTCTAGCCATGAATAGATAGAGAATTGCCAAGCCCTACATTAACAAGTCAATGTAGGCAAGAGTATGCGTTAGTACAATCAAGTACCAACGATGATAGCAATACACAAAAATCATTTAAAATATGATGAAACGGGACATTTTCATGACATGTAATGACAAAGCTAAAACATGATAAAGTTAGAAAATATAAATCACAAACCATGGTCAAGCAAGCTAAATATCTTTAATTACTTTGAGAAATATCTTAAGAAGCACTTTAGTTCATTGTTGTGGGAAGTAGCCTTAACTGACATGTAAGACCATGTGATCTATCGACATGGAATCCGGTGTCTAAACCCACACCGATAGGGCCATCCTACTTGCCAAGGTAGGACCCTTTACTTAACATATAGCTTACGTGGATCCACTAGCTAGTGTCTATCATAGACTATCATCCTATGGGGGAAAATAGTTAAGGGATAAGGAGATTGCTACTAGAAACCCGACTTCTACTAACAGGAGAGCTTCCATATCCATATCCTCTCGGTGCTAAGCATAAATACCACAGAATAGTCATAATTCTTATTCATCTTATTATCCATGGAAGGGTACAACAAAGGTTACCAATCTAAGCTAAAGTTCATAGAATAGCTTCTTAAACCTTTTGATTCATCTTTAGATGAGAAATCCTTTCAACAAGTTATGAATCCTTTATGTGAGAAAAATCATTTCACATTCATAGATTGAGTAATATGTGAGAAAATGTTTCACAACTCAACAACATCTTCAATTGAGCTTCAATCTTAAAGCAATTCATAAATCATCATAATTTTCACAATTTAACATGCATACTTCATAAAACCCATTTTTCATCATGAATCATAGCTTTTGAAATCATTAAAACATGCATGAGTTTACCTAAACTTTATAAATTCCATCTTCTTCTTAATTCAACCCATCATCAATGCATAAATCTCAAAATTAGGGGAATTCATATGGGTTCATGGGGATTCATCTTAAAACATGTAATTCGACTCAATTCATTCTTAGAAAACCATAATTGAAAGTAATTTGATCACAATTGAAAGAACCCACATCATAGAAGAAACCCCTTAAATCAAATTGGGGATTTGATACTTTGAAATTTTGGAATTTTAGGGATTCCATGGAGGAAAGGGCCCCATGGATGAACACTATCATACCTTAGAGTCTCAATTCCTTAAGCAATTGATGAAGAAAAGCTTGATTCCTTGAACCCTAGCCTTCCCTCTTCTTCTTCTTCTTCTTCTAACTTCTAGAGAGAGAAATATTTGGGAGAGAAGAGTTTGGGGAAATTTGTAAAGTGATTGGAAGGGTAGTTTTTAGGATTAAAAAGGTTTATATAGTGTTAGGAGTAGTTATAAACCGACCTAGCTTAGTAAATAGGCTATTAGGTGAAAAGACCAAATTATCCCTCTTTGAAACTCCACCAACGATCCCACTTACTACATGACCTACGGTTGGTAGGTCAACCTACTGCCCATAGGTGACCAACCATAGGTCACTCAATCTAAGCCCCAAAAATTTTTAAATTTCACCCTCAAAACATATCCATCAACGACTCCCCCCACCTCCTGACCTACGATTAGTAAGTCAAACGATGATTGGTAGGTCAAGTAGTAGGTCACTCCTTAGAAAAAAAATTCCCACTTCTTCTCCTTGGGCAGTAGCATCAACGGCTCCCTCCTCCCCTTGATCTACTATTGGTAAGTCCACCAACGATTAGTAAGTCAAGTAGTAGGTCACCAAAGTTTTGAAAAATTGAAATTTCTCGCCCTTTTTGAATCCGGGGTGTTACATTATCTCCCCCTTGGGAACATTCATCCTCGAATGAGAATCAAGACATCATAAGGAGGGTAAGAAACAAGAGCTAACAACCCAACCTAGAACGTAATCACATAAATGCACATATCCGAGGAGAAAACATCAACTCCAAGCTAAAGCATGTTCAACACATCATTTCATGAAGACTTTATGCAACTCATACTCAATGCACATAATCATAGATAAATCAATCAAGCTAGCTCATTTTCTCAACATTAGACTCTTCATGAACATGCATAATCAAATAATCATGGAAATAACTAAGACACATGAAACCAAAAGAATGAACCATGAGGAACTAGGTACCTCAAGCTAGAGTAGGATCGGAGGGAAAGAGATGAGGATATCGGGACATCATATCAGCCTCGGCCTCCCAAGTAGCACCCTTAACTAATTGATTCCTCCAAAGAACCTTCACAGAAGCAACTTCTTTATTTCTTAACTTTCAGACTTGCTGATCTAAAATCTCAACCGGAACTTCTTCATAGGAAAGACTATCTTTTATGCCAAGATTCTCCAATGGCACTATAGACGTCGGATCACCAACACATTTATTCAACAATGAGACATGGAAAACTGGATGCACCGATGCCAAATCATTAGGCAAATCAAGTTCATAAGCAACCTTACCAACACGTCTCAAAATTTGATATGGGCCTACATAACGGGGACTAAGCTTCCCTTTCTTCCCAAACCTCATTACACCCTTCATGGGTGAAATTTTCAAGTAAACCCAATCATCAACATCAAATTCTAGAGCCCTCCTTCTAACATTGGCATAGGACTTTTGTCGACTTTGAGCCATCTTCAACCTTTCTCTGATAAGCTAAACTTTCTCTATAGCCTCATGTACCAATTAGGGACCTATCAAAACGACTTCACCAACTTCAAACCACCCTATAGGAGATCTACACCTCCTACCATAGAGAGCCTAAAACGGAGCCATTCCAATACTAGAATGGTAACTATTATTATAAGCAAACTCGATCAAAGTCAAATGATCATCCCAATTACCCTTGAAATCAATTACCCAAGCTCTCAACATATCTTCCAAAGTTTTGATAGTACGCTCCGCTTGCCTATCGGTTTGAGGATGGAAGGCCGTACTAAGCTTAACACGAGTATCAAGACCATTTTGGAAAGACTTCCAAAATTGGGAGGTAAATTACGCACCACGATCAGAGATAATGGATAAAGGCACTCCATGCAACCTAACCATTTCCCTCTAGTACAACTTAGCATAATCCACCGCTGAATAAGAAACTTTGACGGGAATGAAATGGGCTGATTTCGTCATTTGATCTACAATAACCCAAATCGAATCGTATTGTCGCCAGGTGCATGGTAAACCAACAATAAAGTCCATATTCACATCTTCCCACTTCCAAGTAGGAATACTAATATCTTGGGACAAACCTCCGGGCTTTTGGTGCTCAACTTTCACTTGTTGACAATTAGGACATTTAGCCAAAAACTCCGCAATATCCTTCTTCATCCCATTCCACCAATAGACCTCCCGCAAATCAAGGTACATCTTGGTACCTCCCGGGTGAATGGAATATCGAGAACCATGGGCTTCCGATAAAATTTGTCCCCTAAAATCATCAATATTAGGAACACACAAATGATCTTGATATTGAAACACATCATCTCCCTCTTGAGAGAAAGCCTCAACAAAGTAAGCACCGCTTCAGACCATACAAACTTAACCTTCTTTTGGGTCAAAGTCATTAATGGAGAGTCAATTGAAGAAAACCCTTCCACAAACCTTCTATAATAACCGGCTAAACCCAAGAAACTTTGAATATCTAAAGGGGATAGAGGTCTGGGCCAACTCTTAACCACATCCGTCATCTTAGGATCTACCTCAATACCCTTATCGGAAACAATGTGACCAAGGAAAGCCACGGATCTCAACCAAAACTCACATTTACTAAACTTTGCAAAGAGTTGTTGGTCCTTGAGGACTTGCAACACAATCCTCAAATGATCGGTATGCTCATCCTCACTCCTTGAGTAAATCAAAATATCATCGATGAACACAATCACAAACATATCTAGGTATTGTCTAAACACCCTATTCATCATATCCATAAATGCGGCCGGAGCATTTGTCAAACCAAATGAAATTACCAAGAATTTGTAATGATCATATCTAGTCCAAAAAGCCATCTTCGGAATGTCATCTTCCTTCACCATCAATTGGTGATAGCCCAACCGGAGGTTAATCTTGGAGAAGTAACTCGCTCCTTGAAGTTGATCAAGCAAATCATCTATTCTTGGAAGATGATACTTATTCTTAATGGTAACCTTATTCAATTGACGGTAGTTAACACACATACGAAGTGACCCATCTTTCTTTCGAACAAACAAAACTAGAGAACCCTAAGGAGAGATACCCGATCGGATGAAGCCCTTATCCAACAAATCTTTCAACTGCTCCTTTAATTCCTTAAGTTCTACCGGAACCATTCGGTAAGGAGGAATAGAGATAGGTTGTGTATCTGGGAGAAGGTCAATACCGAAGTCTTCCTTTCGGGAGAAACACCGGGTAATTCATCAGGAAATACTTCTGGGAACTCATTAGCAATGGGGACTGGCTCAAAGATATGGGTTTCAAAATCCATATCCCTAACCCAAAAAAGATGGTACATGCAATCCTTAGAAATCATATTTCTAGCTTTAATATAAGAAACAAACCGACTCTTAAGCATAGAATTTCCCCCTTTCCACTCTAGAAAGGGTTCACTTGGAAACTGAAACTTGACCACTCGGGTTCTACAATCCTAAGGGAACTGGAAACTGAAACTTGACCACTCGGGTTCATTATTGTGGGAGGCTAGCCTTAACCGACATAGACCATGTGAGCTATAACATGGAATCCGGTGTCTATCCCACACCGAAAAGAGATGTTCTTACTTTCCAAGGTAAGAACCATAATATTCTAGGTTAAGTGGATCCACTAGCTAATGTCTATCTAAGACAAACCTATGGTGGCGCATAGTTTATGGAACACGGGTAATCACCACTTCTCCAATCGGTGCTAAGCATAATTCCCACAGATTAGTCATTAATCTTAACTTGTCTTATCATTAGAAGACATGGGTATTCGCCGCTTGTCTTATCATTCATGGAAGGCACATCAAGTAGCCAATCCAAGCTAGAGTTCATTAGAATAGCTTCTAGTTCTTGATTTAAAGTTTAGTTGAGAAAATATTTCAACCTTATGAATCTTTTATGAGAGAAACCCTTTCACAACCATGTTTTAAATGGTATGTGAGAAATCCTTTCACAACAACAACAACAATATCGATGCTTCACTCTCAAAGCAACCTCAATTCAATTATATCAACTTCATGATAAAACATGCATATCTTCGTAAACTTCATCTTTCATAGTTCAAAAGCACCATCATATGTTCATAGTCTAGAAATCATAAATTATGCATGGGTTCATGTGAATTCAACTTAGAAACATGTAATTGCTTCAATTCATGCCTAAAAAGATATAAAACAATCAATAAAATCATAATTGAGAAGAACCCATGAGATTGAAGAAAACCCTAATTTCATTTCAGAATTCTAACTTGAAAAATAGGAGAATTTAGGAACCTTATGGAGTAAAGGACTCCATAGATGAATACTATCATACCTTGGAGTTCAAATCCCACAATCAATGGTGAATTTGGAGGCTTGATCTTGA
This sequence comes from Solanum appendiculatum, assembly GCA_018342035.1. Classification (NCBI taxonomy): domain Eukaryota; kingdom Viridiplantae; phylum Streptophyta; class Magnoliopsida; order Solanales; family Solanaceae; genus Solanum; species Solanum appendiculatum. The sequence goes on along the minus strand of JAGDQO010001117.1, from coordinate 62,341 downwards.
AACCCTAGTCTTCTTCTTCAAGCTTTAGAGAGAGAAATATTTGAAGGGATGAACTTGATCAACTTTTAGGAATCTAGGAGAATGAATTCAATTGGGTAAATTTCGGGTTGAAAATCATTATATAGGGCTTAGGGTAGAAGGCAAAATGACGTAGTATAGGGTTAAAACGATTAGGAAAAAGACCAAAAAGACCTTAAAAATAACTGCCGGACTCGACCTACGATTTGGAATGATGGTCCGTAGGTCCTTTTACAGACCATCTTGGCCAATCGTAGAAAGATTCAAAAACAAATATTTTGGACCTTCAATCGATGGAACTCATGTATGGTTGGTAGGTTTATCTACGGACTGTACATTGCAACTGTAGGTACCAACTTAAGGCTTTAAAATTTAACTAAGTCTGGGAGAGACCTACCTACGACTCGTACATGGAATGACGGGTCGTCCTGGCGAACCGTCAAAGGGGTTTTAAAACTTGCTTTTCAAAAAAATTATTTCCCCACTACCTATGGATGTCATTGTACGGTCCGTAAGTACTCCTACAACCGTAGGTGGCAACCGTAGGTCATGCCTGCAACCCCAAAATCTGTAGTTTCCTTCTTTTATGAGTCCGAGGTGTTACATGTTTGATGATCAAGCATGTGATATTAAAGATAAGAAATTTGGGGGCACCATAGCTCATGTATCTATGACTAAAAATAAAATGTTTCCCCTTGATATTGCAAATGTTGAAAATATTGCCTTAGTTGTTAAAGGAAATAATGAGACTAATATGTGGCACTTACGTTATGGGCATTTGAATGTTAATCGGTTGAAACTTTTGGTTAAAAAAAGATATGGTTATTAGCTTGCCAAAAATCAATGAACTTGACTTGTGTGAAGGATGTATTTATGGGAAGCAAGCTAGGAAATCATTTCCTGTAGGAAAATCATAGAGGGCTACAGCTTGTCTTGAACTTGTGCATGCTTACTTGTGTGGGCCAATGAAAATGGAATCCCTCGATGGAAGTCAGTATTTTTTTATGTTTACTGATGATTACAGCTGCTTTAGCTGGGTTTATTTCTTGAAATTCAAATCAGAAACCTTTGAGAATTTCAAGAAATTTAAAGCATTTGTAGAGAATCAAAGTGGCAGGAAGATAAAATCACTCTGTACCAATAGAGGTAGTGAATTCTTGTCTAATGAATTTAATGTCTTCTGTGATAAGAATGGAATTCACAAGGAACTTACAACACCATACACATCGGAACAGAATGGTGTGGCCGAACGAAAGAACAGGACGGTAGTGGAAATGGCTAAAAGCTCGTTGAAAGCAAAGGGTCTACCAGATTTCTTTTGGGGAGAAGTTGTTGCAACCGTTGTTTATCTTTTAAATATCTCTCCAACAAAATTTGTTTGGAACACAATACCTCTTGAAGCTTGGAATGGTAAGAAGCCACAGGTAAGCCACTTAAGAATCTTTGGTTGTATAACATATGCTTTGGTTAATTTTCATTCTAAGCTTGATGAAAGATCTGAAAAATGTATTTTTATTGGCAATTGTCTTCAATCCAAAGCATATTGTCTATATAACTCCATAAGTGGCAAAGTGATCATAAGTAGAAATGTTGTGTTTAAAGAGGATGCCTCTTGGAACTTTAATTCTAGAAATGTGAAATAAATTTTTGAATTGTTATCTACTGATGAAGAACCTGCAACAGATCCCATTCCTAGAAACTCGCCCAATTCTCTCCCATAAGTTCACCAGTTAGCTCATCTAGTGCACCGACAACAGCTGCAACACTTGATGAGTCTACTATTGAGCCAATTCCACTAAAAAGATCAACAAGAGAAAAGAAACCCAATCCAGATATCCTAACAATGTAAATACTTCTTGTCAATTTGTGAAACACCTCGGACTACGAGAAAGGGCTAGAAAGGATAAACGGGAAAGTCCACAAACCCAAAGTAGACCATGGACCCTTCATGGTACCCTAGACGGGCCATTTAGGGGTCTATGGCCCGTTAAAGGCATCGTAAAGCATCATCTAGGACTGCCTGGGCAGTATCACCTAGACAGCAACTTAGACGGCCCGTCTAGGGGTTCGTACAAGTCACCCAATAATCTTTAAATATTTTACAACTTCAAACAATCATATCTCATAGTACAAAATAAATTCGTTGACCCATTACCTATCAAATTAAAGGTATTTGAGTCCTCTTTCCAACGCCACCAAGTTTGCCTAATTCTGAGCTCAAAGTAAAAAGTTATGCACATTGTAGCGATGCCCTGTCGGGCAGGACAACTTCACAACCCACTAGACGGGCCGTGATGCTTTAAATGACCCACTAGACGGGTCGTGATGCTTTAAACGGCCCGTGCAGCCCCTCTTTTAAGTCACCTCATCAGTTTCAAGTCAGGGTCATATTGGTCTTTCCCCCTATGCGTTAGGTACTTAAACTACGTTGTTTTACTTCGTCTAAGCCTAATTAATTAGTCAAAAACTACCTAAAGCATTCATTCTCAAAAAATCATCAGACTTAGAAAGAAAAGAAGAGAAAGAGACAAAAATTTTCTCTCTAGAACAAGCAGAGCTCTCTTTCAAGTTCAGCCTCGAAATCCAAAGGATTACTCCGTAGTTTTCTTCGCCATGTATGTGGGATTGAACTAGTGGGTTCCTTTCACCCATTGGGTCACTAGAATTCAGTCAGTTCTTCAGCTTCTCCATAAATTGTTCAGACCTAGGGTTCCTCAATCTAGGGATTCATTGCAATTTAGCTGCTATAGTTTCTATGATATAAATTACATGTTTCTTGGAGAATTAGCATAGTCCCATGTATAAAACTCAAAAACCCTAGCTTGTGTTAATCATCCGTATTTCATGAATTATACTTGCTAGGCAGATAGTCAGACAATCATGCTTCAGAATTTGAATGCCATATCTTTTAATATATGTATGATGCATTCTCAGATAATTATCAGTATTTTTAGCTATACAGTGTTACAGTTGCATTTTTAGCTTTATATTCAGTTGGGAGTAGTGTTTAGCACTGAGTTGGACTAGGGTTCAATGTATCCTCAAGTCCCAGAACTACATGCCCTCGTAGGTTTATAAGTCCCCTCTGTTGGGCATCAGTTTTAGTGATCACGCCACAGCCATGCCTTTATACCCTGGCAAGGTATATAAGGTCCTCTCGGTGGGGCGTATACATCGGACTCCATGTTTAGCTCACGTGGTTTATGTCGGTTAATAGACTCTCCCACAGTATTACCTTCAGTAAGGTACTTCAGGCCCGTAGTTGTAATTATTCACAGCTTTTCAGCATGCTTCTAGTTTACTTTTGCATTCTAGTTTGTATGCATTATTTTATCTTGGGCCTATGTAAATTCGTTCAGTTCAGTCTACATACTTGACCAGTATTTTTAGCATGTTTATATAATCAGTCAACTTTGCATATCCCTCATGCTCAGTGCATCAAAAGTACTGACGCATACTTTATGTTACATCCTATTATGATGCAGGCTCAAGTTCTTAGGCTCAGCCACGTAAGTAGCTTATTTTGGTGCCTTATCAGAGATAGTCAGGGGTGAGTCCTCATCATCCGAGGACGTTTCTTTATGTCTTTTTTTCGTTTAGTTAGTTCATTGTTTTTTTCAGCATTTTAGAGTGAGCTCGGGATTTGTCCCAGCAGCTCATCAGTATTAGAGGCTTTTAGACATAGAGTCAAACTCAGTTGATTTGGGTTGTTCTATTTTTAAGTCAGGTATTTCTTTTAGATATTCTTAGTTGAATTCCTTTAGATTATATTCATTATTCAATTATGTTTCCGCTTGGTAAGAGTTATTTCAATATGCTTGTGATATGCCAGATTCAGGGTTACCTTGGGGTCTCTTGTGACCCTAGGTCCCGTGTTACGTCTAGGGGCTAGGCTCGGGATATGATAAACATGGTATCAGAGCACCAGGTTCAAGAGTCCTAGGGTGTCTGAAAGCCGCACAAAGTAGAGTCTCTTTCATGGGTGTGATGCGCGCCATACTTATAGGGGAGGCTACGAGCTGTTCTAAGAAAAACTACACCTCTTTTGCTATCTTTATCGTGCAATGGAGTGTGATTTAACTTCTCCTTTCTAATCCATCGTTATGCGTTTCAGATCATGACTTCTCACAGAACTAAAGCACACAATGCTAACGTAGTTCCTCCCATTCCGAACAATGAGGTTACAAATGCAGAGTTCCATAATGTGATCCGAATGTTAGCTCAAACTGTAGCCAACCAGGCCAACCAGTAGGCCCTAGTTCCTGCAAACCCCATTGGTGGATCAGCTGCAGCCAGGGTTTGATATTTTGTTCGTATAAATCCGCCAGAGTTTCTAGGGTCGAAGGTTGGTGAGGACCCATAAAATTTCATTGATGAGATCAAGAAGATTCTTGAGGTAATGCATACTTGTACTGATAGCGTTGAACTAGCATCCTATCAACTCAAGGATGTGGCTCATATTTAGTTCACATAGTAGAAAGACAACATGGGTTCGAATGTGGCTCCTATGACATTGGACTATTTTACTGGAGCTTTTCTAGACAGATTCTTCCCGAGAGAGTTAAGGGAGGATTAGGCCCAAGAATTTATTTACTTGAGGTAGGGGTCGATGTCAGTCCAAGAATATGGGCTAAAGTTCACTCAGCTCTCCAGGTATGCTCCATATATGGTGGCCGATCTGAGAGAACAAATGGGCAAGTTCTTGTTTGGAGTATCCGATCTGGGAAAGACCGAGTGCAGGAATGCTATGCTATTAGAGGATATGGATATCTCCAGACTAATGATCCATGCTCAACAGGTTTAGGGACATAAGCTCAAGGAAATGGCTAAGGATAACAAAAAGGCTAGAACAGGCAACTATGAATATTCTCAACAGAGGTCGGGCGACAGAAATCACTCACAGTTTCAGCAGAGATCTACATTCTCAACGCCTTCATCAGCGAGCGCTCCATTCCCCCATCTTCGATAGGATCACAAGGGAAGGGCATTAGGCTCTAAGTTTCAGGGCAGTGTTTTAGGTAATCAGACTTTTTGATCTTGTCCAAAATTTGGTAAGAACCATCTGGGTGAGTGTATTGCTGGCAGAGAGGGATGTTTTGGGTGCGTTCAGCTTGTTCATAGGTTGAAGGATTGCCCTTAAGCCAGGCAGGGTCAGGTAGGTAACAAAGCTCAGTCTAAAACTTCAGCAATTCCAGCCGGTCGCCCCACTCAGCATGGTGCCATGTCTGGTACATGTGTTGGTCAGCGCAAAATAGGTTATATTCTCTTCAGGCTCGACAGGACCAGGAGGATTCTCCTGATGTGGTCATGGGTACGTTACAAGTCTTTCATTTAGATGCTTATGCATTATTAGATCCAGGGGCTACACTTTCTTTTGTAACTCCTTATATAGCAGTAAACTTCAGCGTCAGTCCCAACACTCTCCCAGAACCCTTCTCAGTCTCTACTCTAGTTGGTGACCCAGTTATAGTTAGACGGGTATACAGAAATTGCCCTGTCACAGTTTCCCAGAACGTCACCTCAGTAGACCTTGTAAAGTTAGATATCATAGATTTTGATATCATTCTAGGTATGGATTGGTTACATTCATGTTATGCCTCAGTCGATTGTAAAACTAGGATCGTTCGATTTCAATTTCCAAATAAGCAAGTCTTAGAGTGGAAGGGTAGTAACTCAGTTCCTGTAGGTCGATTCATCACTTACCTTAAAGCCAAGAAAATGATTTTCAAAGGGTATATCTATCATCTTGTTCGGGTTAAGGACTCAAACTCTAAAACCCCAACTCTTGAGTCAGTCCCAGTGGTGAATGAGTTTCCAGACGTATTTCCAGAAGATCTTCCTAGAGTTCCTCCCGAAAGGGAACTCGAATTCAGAATAGATCTTCTTCCAGATACCCAGCCTATTTTGATTCCTCCTTAAAGAATGGCTCTAGTTGAGCATTAGGAACTAAAAGAACAGTTGAAAGACCTTCTAGATAAGGGCTTTATCAGACCCATCATCTCTCCATGGGGTGCTACAGTTCCCTTAGGATGTGCATTGACTATCGTCACTTGAACAAAGTCACAATCAAAAATAAATATCCCATTGATGTACCGTGAATTTACGATACTTTTGATGCATTCAACTTAGAGTTTTGTATGTTTTCTAAGCAATTTGTTGTTAGATGTGATAGTATTTTTTATCAATTTTATAGGAAATAGGCCTTTGGAGCAGTTGGGGAGAAAAATGTTACAGCAGTAGGATTTTGGTGATGTACGTTATGATCTATGGGCCGTCAGTGCATTGACGAGTCGTAAGTTGAAGTCGTGGATTCAGGTGCTTGAAGATTTGGCTAAGTATGGAATGATGGACTAGGATGACGAGCTATAGTTCCTGCTACGAACCGTAGATGACCAACCGTAGAAAACATCAGAGAGGGTCACCTGTAGGACTTGGTTGACGGAAGAACAGGACGGACCGTACAAAGGTCTACGAGCTGTAGATCATGCCTGTAGAAAGGAACCCTCAGGATTTTTACCAACTACTGGATGACGGTGGGAACCTACGAGCCGTAGATCTGACTACGACCCGTAGGTCGCCAACCGTAGATGACTCTGCCCAAGGCCGAATTTCCTTAGATTTTCTTTTTCCTAGTTTAATTTGGATTTATTTTCTATAAATACCCGATGTAAATTTCATTTTTTGGGTTGTTGAACAGTTTTTGAATATTTAGCTTTGACTTTGGAAATTATTTTGCAACTTTTGTGGAAATCAATTCTTGACGTTTGGGATTATAAAGTTTGCTTTTGATTTTCAATTCAATATTTTGGAATTCATCTATCATCACTGTAAGTTCATGAATTATTCTTCAAACTCTAATTTGAATCGTGAATCCTCAAGCATGAGTAGCTAAATCCACAACTAGGGTTGTGGGAACCATGAGTAATTAACGAAAGTAAACCTAATAATGTTGTAATTCTTGAAAGTGTTTATGCATGTATTTGTTAATCTCTTTGTTTAGAATGCTTTTTAATGGTGGCCAACGTTAGAATTCACATCATTCCTACTTGCCAGACCAAGGAGGTAATGAATGAGAAAGAGATTACACAACGGAGATTTAGCGTTGATTTAGTCCGCTATCTAATAGCCCAAACTATTAAGTTGTGGGTTAATCTGGGTCAAAGGTAAGGGTTAGTAAATCGACACACGTAGACGGACCAAGTTGCATGGTGAAATTTCTTATTTGGAGGACCAATCACTTAGGGATACCTAACTTATCGACTATGCATGTTAAACAGTAGAAAGAGTTACCATTGTTAGGATTACTGAGTTAAGAGCTTGTGGGGAACACATATGCCCTAATTTCATTCTTATATTGATATCACAAACTGCAAAATCATTGTTATTTGTTTACTTGTTCTGCTACACATCAAGCTATTATAATTTTAGTTGTATTTATTTCCCCCCTTTTTCAGAGGTAATTTGACTAAACATACAACTAACAATAAATTAGACTAAGTCTAAACCATATTCCTCGTGGGATCGATCCTAACCTTCGCTAGGTTCTTTATTTGACAACGACCACTTATACTTCTTAAGGGAGGTGTAATTTGGGTGTATCACCCATCCCTAGGATTGATGACTTGTTAAACTAGCTTCAGGGTGCTAGTTTTTTTTTCTAAGATAGACCTTAGATTCGGCTATCATCAGCTCAGAGTCAGATATAGTGACATCCCAAAAATAGCCTTTAGGACTCGGCATGGTCACTATGAATTTGTAGTTATGTCTTTTGGACTAACAAATGCTCTTGCAGCTTTCATGGACTTAATGAACAAGGTGTTCAAACAATATTTGGACTTGTTCGTCATCGTCTTTATTGATGATATCCTCATTTATTCTCAGAATGAGGAAGAGCATGCGACTCGTCTGAGAGCTGTTAGGCAAACCCTTAAAGAATGCTAGCTATTCACTAAGCTCAGCAAATGCAAATTCTTGTTGCAGTCGGTCACTTTCCTTGGTCATGTGGTATCCAGCAAAGGGATCCGAGTGGATTCTCATAAAATTGAGGCAGTAAAGCACTGGCCCAGACCCACCTCTCTGATTGATATCAGAAGTTTCTTGCGTTTGGCCGGTTAATACAGAAGGTTTGTTGAAGGATTTTTATCCATAGCTGCCCTACTGACCAAGTTGACTCAGAAAAAGGTCAAGTTTCAGTAGTCAGATAAGTGTGAGAAAAGCTTCTTAGAACTGAAGACCAGGTTGACGACAGCTCATGTCTTGACTCTACCAAAGTGTTCAGAGGGTTATGTGATTTATTGTGATGCATCCAGGGTCGGCCTAGGTTGTGTGTTGATGCAATAGGGTAAGGTCATAGCTTATGCTTCCAGACAGCTTAAGGTCCATGAGAAGAACTATCCGACTCATGACCTCGAGCTTGCAGCCATCGTGTTTGTCCTAATGATTTTGAGGCATTACTTATATGGTGTCCATATTGATGTGTTCACAAATCATAAGAGCCTCCAGTATGTGTTCACCGAGAAAGAATTGAATCTTCGTCAGATGAGATGGCTTGAATTCCTCAAAGACTATGACATGAATGTGCTCTACCATTTGGGTAAGGCCAATGTGGTCGATGACGCCCTCAGGAGACTATCCATTGGTAGTGTGGCACATGTTGAGGAAATGAAGTAAGAATTAGCCAGAGATGTTCACCGGCTGGCTCACTTAGTAGTATGCCTTATGGACACGCCAGATGGCGGTGTGATAGTCCAGAATGGATCAAAATCTTCATTGGTAGTGGGGGTTAAGGAGAAAGAGGATAGTGATCATATATTGCTCCAGTTGAAAGATGCAGTTCATCAGCAAAGAGTTGAGGTTTTCTCCTAAGGGGAACATGGTGTGCTTCATTACCAGGGTCGCTTATGCATCCCTAATGTGGGTGAGCTAAGGTAGCACATCCTTATAGAAGCCCATAAATCTATATATTCTATTTATCCCGATGCCACTAAGATGTACTGTGACTTACGGGAAGTCTATTGGTGGAATGGCACGAAGAGGGACATCGCAGATTTTATGGCTAAGTGTCCTAACTATCAATAGGTTAAAGTAGAACATCAGAAACCAAGAGGCATAACTCAGGAGATTAGCATTCCTACGTGGAAGTTGGAAGTGATAAACATGGATTCCATTACGGTATTACCTCGTACTCACAGACAGCATGACTACATTTGGGTGATAGTGGACAGAGTCACTAAGTCAGCTCACCTCTTGGCTGTCAAGACTACAGATTCATCGGAGAACTACGCAAGGCTCTACATCAGCGAGATAGTCAGGTTGCATGGGGTTCCCTTGTCGATCATCTCAGATAGGGATCCTCAGTTTACATCTCATTTCTAGAGGTCATTTCAGAAAGATCTTGGTACTCAGGTAAATCTCAGTACAGCATTTCATCCGCATACGGATGGTCAGGCAGAGCGTACCACTCAGACCTTAAAGGACATATTGAGAGCTTGTGTAATCAATTTCAAGGGTAGTTGGGATGATCACCTACCTCTCATAGAGTTCGCCTATAATAATAGTTTCCATTACAGTATTCAGATGGCCCCTTATAAGGCACTGTATGGGCATAGATGCAGGTCTCCAGTTGGTTGGATCAAAATAGGTGAAGCAGCCTTTGCTAGGCCAGATTCGATTCATGAGGCTATGGATAAAGTTCAGCTCATCATAGATAGACTAAAGACAGCTCAAAGTCGTCAGAAGTCCTATGTAAATGTGAGGAGAAGGGACTTAGAGTTCGAAATCGATGATTAGTTTTTCTAAAGGTGTTACCCATGAAGGGGTGATAAGATTTGGAAAGACATGGATGCTCAGTCCCAGGTATGTAGGTCCTTACAGAATCCTAAAAAGGATTGGTAATGTGGCTTATGAGTTAGAATTGCTACCAGAACTAGCAGTGGTTTATCTAGTCTTTCACATTTCCTTGTTGAAGAAGTGTATGGGTGATCCAGCATCAATAGTACCTTTAGAGAGTGTGGCTGTGAAGGATAGCCTCACATATGAGGAGGTCCCGATTGAGATTCTTGACCGTCAGGTCCGTAGGTTGAGAAATAAGAAAGTCGCTTCAGTAAAGGTTTTGTGGAGGAATCAGTCTGTAAAAGGAGTTACTTGGGAAGCCGAAGCAGCCATGATGGCCTAGTACCCTCACCTCTTCTCCTCCGATTCTATTTTAGCTTGAGGTAATAGTTCCTCTCTAGTCTCTCAGCTTACTCATATGTGATTCAGTCTCAGTATCATGTTCCCTAAGTTATTCATGCATTTAAGCATGTTTTCATGTCCATAGGACTCAACTCCATAAGAAATCAATTTCTAGTACTCAATTGGTAGGGATTTTAGCTCTTTCCCTCAAAACCTAACTTGTTTAGTCTTCATTTACGGACGAATGATCCCAAAGGGGAGATATTGTAACACCTCGAACTTCGAGAAAGGGCTAGAAAGGACAAACGGGCAAGTCCACAAACCCAAAATGGACCATGGACCCTTTATGGCACCCTGGACAGGTTGTTTAGGGGTCCACGACCCGTTAAGGGTATCGTGAAGCACCATGCAGGACTGCATGGGCAGTAGTCACCTAGACGGTGCCTTAGATGGCCTGTGGTGACTTGGACGTCCCGTTTAGGGGTCCGTACAAGTCACCCAACAGTTTTTAAATTTTTTTCAACTTCAAACGATCATATCTCACAGCACAAAATAAATTAGGCTGCCCATGATCTAACAAATTAAAGGTCTTTGAGTCCTCTTTCCAATTCCACCAAATTTGCCTAATTCCGGGCCCAAAGTAAGAAGTTCTGCCCATTTTAGTGACACCCTGTCGGGCAGGGCAACATTACAACCCACTAAACGAGCCGTGATGCTTTAAACGGTCCATGAAGCCCCTCTTTTAAGTTACCTCGTTAGTTTTAAGTGAGGGTCATATTGGTTTTTCCCCCTATGCATTAGGTACTTAAACTACGTCATTTTACTTCATCTAAGCCTATTTAATTAGTCAAAACTACCTAAAGTATTCATTCTCCAAAAATTATCAGACTTAGAAAAAAAGAAGAGAAAGAGGCGACGGTTTTCTCTCCAGAATAAGCAGAGCTCTCCTTCAAGTTCAGCCCCGAAATCCAAAAAATTACTCCGTAGTTTTCTTTACCAGGTATGTGGAATTTCATTAGTGGATTCCTTTCACCCATTGGGTCCCTAGAATTTAGTCAGTTCTTCAGCTTCTCCATAAATTGTTCAGACCTAGGGTTCCTAAATCTAGGGATTCATTGCAATTTAGCTGCTATAGTTTCTATGATATAAATTACATGTTTCTTGGAGAATTAGCATAGTCCCATGTATAAAAATTAGAAACCCTAGCTTGTGTTAATCATTCGTATTTCATGAATTATACTTGCTAGGCAAATTAGTCAGACAATCATGCTTTAGAATTCGAATGCCATATCTTTAAGTATATGTATGATGCATTCTCAGATAATTATCAGTATTTTGAGCTATCCAGTATAACAGTTGCATTTTTGGCTTTATATTCATTTGGGAGTGGTGTTTAGCACGGAGTTGGACTAGGAATCAGCGTACCCTTAAGTCTCAGAACTATGTGCTCTCATAGGCTTATAAGTCTCCTCTGTTAGGCATCAGATTTAGTGATCACGCCACAATCATGCCTTTATACCCTGGCAAGGTATATTGGGTCCTCTCGATGGGGCGTATACATCAAACTCCACGTTTAGCTCACGTGGTTTATGTCGGTTAATAGATTCTCCCACAGTATTAGCTTCAGTAAGGTACTTCAGGCTCGTAGTTGTAATTATTCTCAGTTTTTTAGCATGCTTCCAGTTTACTCTTGCATTCTAGTTTGTATGCATTGTTGTATCTTGGACCTATGTACTTTAATTAAGTTCTGTTTACATACTTGACCAGTATTTTTAGCATGTTTATATAATCTGTCTACTTTGCATATCCCTCATGCTCGGTACATCTGAAGTACTGATGCATACTTTATGCTGCATCCTATTATGATTCAGGCTCAGGTTCTCAGGTTCAGCCACGTAATTAGCTCATACCGATGCCTTATCAGCGATAGTCAAGAGTGAGTCCTCATCATCCGAGGACATTTCTTTATGCCTTTTTTGTTTAGTTAGGTCGTTGTTTGTTTCAACATTTTAGAGTTAGCCAGGGATTTGTCCAAGCAGCTCGTCAGTATTAGAGGCTTTTAGACATAGAGTCAAACTCAGTTGATTTGGATTGTTCTACTTTGGACTCAGTTATTTCTTTCAGATATTCTCAGTTGAATTCCTTTAGATCATATTCATTATTCAGTTATGTTTCCACTTGGTTAGAGTTATTTCAATATGCTTGTGATATGTCAGATTCAGGGTTAGCTTATGGTTACTTGTGACCCTAGGTCCCGTGTTACATCTAGAGGCTAGCCTCGGGGCGTAACAAACTTGGTATCGGAGCGCCAAGTTCAAGAGTCTTAGGGTGTCTGAAAGCCTCACTAAGTAGAGTCTTTTTCATGGGTGCGAAGCGCACCACACCTATGGGGGGAGGCTATGAGATGTTCTAAGAAAAAACTTCACCTCTTTTGCTATTTTTATCATGCGATGGAGTGTGATTCAACTTCTCCCTTCTAATTCATCATTATGCATTTCAGATCATGTCTCCTCACAGAGATAACGCACGCAATGGTTACGCAATTCCTCTAGTCCCAGACCATGAGGTTACAAATGTAGAGTTCCATAATGAGATCCAGATGTTTGCTCAAACTGTAGCCAACCAGGCCAAACAGCAGGCACAGTTCCTGCAAACCCCACTGGTGGATCAGCTACAGCAAGGGTTTAAGAATTTGTTCATATGAATCCACCAGAGTTTCTAGGGTCGAAGGTTGGTGAGAACCCACAGAATTTCATTGATAAGATCAAGAAGATTCTGGAAGCAATCCAAGTGATTGGTACTAATAGTGTTGAACTAGCATCCTATCAACTCAAGGATGTGGCTCATATCTGGTTCACACAGTGAAAAGACAATAGGGATGCGAATGTGGCTCCTGTGACGTGGGATTGTTTTACTGCAGCTTTTCTAGACAGGTTCTTCCTGAGAGAGTTAAGGGAGGCTAAGGCCCAGGAATTTATGAACTTGAGGCAGGGGTCGATGTTAGTCCATGAATACGGGCTAAATTTCACTCAGCTCTCCAAGTATGCTCCACATATGATGGGAGATCCAAGAGCACAAATGGGCAAGTTCTTGTTTGGAGTATCTGATATGGTAAAGACCAAGTGCAGGAATGATATGCTATTAGGGGATATGGATATCTCCAGATTAATGACCCATGCTTAACAGGTTGAGGGAGATAAGCTCAAGGAAATGGCTAAGGATAACAAAAAGGCTAGAACAGGCAACTATGAATATTCTCAACAGAGGTCGGGCGACAGAAATCGCTCACAGTTTCAGCAGTGGTCTACAGCCCCAGTGCCTTCATCAGCTAGCACTATGTTCCCCCGGTTTCGACATGATCAAAAGAAGAGGGCATCGGCTCTAAGTCTTAGGGCGGTGCTTCAAGTAACAAGACTGTTCCATCTTGTCCAAAATGTGGTAAGAACCATCCGGGCGAGTGTCTTGCTGGCAGAGCGGGGTGTTTTGGGTGCTGTCAGTTAGGTCATAGGTTAAAGAATTGCCCTTCTGCCAGGCAGGGTCAAAGAGGTAACAAAGCTCCATCTACAACTTCAGCAGCTCCAACAGGTCGCCCCACTCAACAGGGTGCCTCGACTGGTACATGTGGTGGGCAGTGCCAAAATAGGTTGTATGCTCTTCAAGCACGACAGGACTATGAGGATTCTCCTGATGTGGTCACGGGTACGTTACAAGTTTTCCATTTAGATGCTTATGCATTGTTAGATCCAAGGGCTACACTTTCTTTTGTAACTCCTTATATAGCATTGAACTTCGATGTCAGTCCAGAAACTCTCCCAGAACCCTTCTCAGTTTCTACTCCAATTGGTTACCCAGTTATAGTTAGACGGTATATAGAAATTGCCATGTTAATGTTTTTTCAGAAAGTCTCCTCAGCAAACCTTGTAGAGTTAGAAATGATAGGTTTTGATACCATTCTAGAAATGGATTGGTTACATTCCTGTAATGCCTCAATCGATTGTAGAACTAGGATCATTCAGTTTCAATTTCCAAACAAGCCAGTCTTAGAGTGAAAGGGTAGTAACTCAGGGCCTGTAGATTGATTTATCTCTTACCTTAAATCTAGGAAAATGATTTCCAAAGGGTATATCTATCATCTTGTTTGGGTTAAGGACTCAAACTCCGAAACCCCAATTCTTGAGTCAGTCCCAGTGGTGAATGATTTTCCAGAAGTGTTTCCAAAAGATCTTCCCAGAGTTCTTCCCGAAAGAGAACTCGACTTCGGAATATATCTCCTTCCAGATACCCGGCCTATTTCGATTCCTCCTTACAGAATGGCTCTAGCTGAACTTAAGGAACTGAAAGAACAGTTTAAAGACCTTCTAGATAAGGGCTTCATCAGACACAGCATCTCTCCATGGTTGCTCAAGTGTTGTTCGTGAAGAAGAAAGATGGTTCCCTAAGGATATGCATTGACTTTCGTCAGTTGAACAAAGTCACAATCAAAAATAAATACCCCATCCCCAAGATTAATGACTTGTTTGACCATCTTCAGGGTGCTAGTTGTTTTTCTAAGATAGACCTCAGATCCGGCTATCATCAGCTCAGAGTCACAGATAACGACATCCCAAAAACAGCCTTCAGGACTCGGTATGGTCACTATGAATTTGTAGTTATGTCTTTTGGACTAACAAATGCTCCTGCAGCTTTCATGGACTTAATGAGTAGGGTATTCAAACATTATTTAGACTTGTCCATCATCATATTTATTGATGATATCCTCATTTATTCTCGGAATAAGGACGAGCATGCGACTCATCTGGGAGTTGTTCTACAAACCCTCAAAGATTGCCAACTATTCAGTAAGCTCAGCAAATGCAAATTCTAGTTGCAGTCGGTCGCTTTCCTTGGTCATGTGGTATCCAGTAAAGGGATCCGAGTGGATTCTCAAAAAATTAAGGCAGTAAAGCACTGGCCCAGACCCACCTCTCCGACTCATATCAGAAGTTTCTTGAGTTTGGCTGGTTACTACAGGAGGTTTGTTGAAGGATTTTCATCCATAGCTGCCCCATTGACCAAGTTGACTCAAAAAAAGGTCAAGTTTCAGTGGCTAGATGAGTGTGAGAAAAGCTTCTTAGAACTGAAGACCAGGTTGCCGACAGCTCCTCTCTTGACTCTACTAGAGGATTTAGATGGTTATGTGATTTATTGTGATGCATCCAGGGTCGGCCTAGGTTGTATATTGATGCAGCAGGGTAAGGTCATGGCTTATGCTTCCAGACACCTTAAGGTCCATAAGAAGAACTACTCGACTCATGGCGTCGAGCTTGCAGTCGTCGTGTTTGCCCTAAAGATTTGGAGACGCTACATGTATGGTGTCTATGTTGATATGTTCACAGATCATAAGAGCCTGCAGTATGTGTTTACCCAGAAAGAGTTGAATCTTCGTCAGAGGAGATGGATTGAATTCCTCAAAGACTATGACATAAATGTGTTCTACCATCCGGGTAAGGTCAATGTGGAGGCTGACGCCCTCAGCAGACTATCCATGGGTAGTGTGGCACATGTTGAGGAAGAGAAGAAAGAATTAGCCAGAGATGTTCACCGGCTTACTCACTTAAGAGTTTGCCTTATGGACACGTCAGATGGTGGTGTGATAGTCCAAAATGGATCAGAATCTTCATTGGTAGCGGGGGTTACGAAGAAAGAGTATAGTGATCCTATATTGCTCCAATTGAAATATGCAGTTCATCAGCAAAGAGTTGAGGTTTTCTCCCAAGGGGAAGATGGTGTGCTTCGTTACCAGGGTCGCTTATGTGTCCCTAATGTGGGTGAGTCGAGGCAATAGATCCTTACAGAAGCCCATAATTCCAGATATATGGGTGCCAATAAGATGTACAGTGACTTATGGGAAGTCTATTGGTGGAACGGCATAAAGAGGGACATCACAGATTTTGTGGCAAAGTGTCCTAACTGTAAATAGGTTAAAGTAGAACATTAGAAACTAGGAGGCGTGACTCAGGAGATTAGCATTCCTACATGGAAATGGGAAGTGATAAGTATGGATTTCATTACGGGTTTACCTCGTACTCGCAGATAGCATGATTCCATTAGGGTGATAGTGAATAGAGTCTCTACGTCAACTCACGTCTTGTCTGTCAAGACTACAGATTCAGTAGAGAACTATGCAGAACTCTACATCAGCGAGATAGTCAGGTTGCATGGGGTTCCCATGTCGATCATCTCAGATAGGGTTCCTTAGTTTACATCTCATTTCTGGAGGTCATTTTAGAAAGGTCTTGGTACTCAGGTAAATCTCAATAGAGCATTTCATCCGCAGACGGATGGTCATGCAGAGCGTACCATTCAGACCTTAGAAGACATGTTGAGAGCTTGTGTGATCGATTTCAAAGGTAGTTGGAATGATCACCTACCTCTCATTGAGTTCACCTATAATTACAGTTTTCCATTCCAATATTCAGATGGTCCCTTCTGAGGCACTGTATGGGCATAGATGAAGGTCATTGGTTAGTTGGTTCGAGGTAGGTGAAGCAGCCTTGACTGGGTCAGATTCGGTTCATGAGGCTATAGAGAAAGTTCAGCTCATCAGAGATAGACTAAACACAGCTCAGAGTCATCAGAAGTCATATGCAGATGTGAGGATTAGGGACTTAGAGTTCGAAATTGGTGATTGGGTTTTCCTGAAGGTGTCACCCATGAAAGGGGTGATGAGATTTGGAAAGAAAGAGAAGCTCAGTCCCAGGTATATAGGTCCTTATAGAATCCTAAAAAGGGTTAGAAATGTGGCTTATGAGTTAGAATTACCAGCAGAACTAGCAGCGGTTCATCCGGTCTTTAACATTTCCTTGTTGAAGAAGTTTGTGAGTGATCTGACATCGATAGAACCTTTAGAGAGTGTGGCTGTGAAGGATAGCATCACCTATTAGGAGGTCCCAGTTGAGATTCTTGACCGTTAGGTTAGTAGGTTGAGAAATAAGAAAGTCTCTTCAGTAAAGGTTTTGTGGAGGAATCAGTCTGTAAAGGGAGTTACTTGGGAAGTCGAAGCAGCCATGATGGCCTAGTACCCTCACCTCTTCTCCTCCGATTCTATTTCAGCTTGAGGCAATAGTTCCTCTCCAGTCTCTCAGTTTACTCATGTGTAATTCAGTCTCAGTATCATGTTCCCTAAGCTATTCCTGCATTTCAGCATGTTTTCATGTCCATAGGACTCAACTCCGTAAGAAATCAGTTTCTAGTACTAAGTTGGTAGGAATTGCAGCTCTTTCCCTCCAAACTTAGCGTTTTTAGTCTTCATTCGAGGACGAATTATCCCAAGGACAAGATATTGTAACACCTCACGAGCAAGTCTACGAACCCAAAATGGACCATGGACTATATGGGCCATTTAGGGGTCCATGGCCCGTTAAGGGCATCGTGAAGCACCATTCAGGACTGATTGGGTAGTAGTCACCTAGACAGTGACTTGGACGTCCCGTTTAGGGGTCCGTACAAGTCACCCAGCATTTTTTAAATTTTTGTCAACTTCAAATGATCATATCTCACAGCCAAAATGAATTATGTGGCCCAAAGGTCTTTGAGTTCTCTTTCCAACGCCACCAAGTTTTCCTAATTCCGAGGCCAGGTTAAATAGTTATGCCCATTTTAGTGACGCCCTATCGGGTAGGGCAACATCACTATCCACTAGACAGGCCGTGATGCTTTAAAAGACCCACTAGATGGGCCATGATGTTTTAAACAGCCCATGAAGCCCCTCTTTTATGTCACCTCGTCAGTTTTAAGTCAGGGTCATATTGATCTTTCCCCCTATTGGTTAGGTACTTAAACTACGTCATTTTACTTAGTCTAAGACTAATTAATTAGTCAAAAACTACATAAAGCATTCATTCTCCAAAAATCATCAGACTTTAAAAGAAAAGAAGAGAAAGAGGCGACAGTTTTCTCTCCAGAACAAGCAGAGCTCTCCTTCAAGTTCAGCCCCGAAATCCAAGGGATTACTCCGTAGTTTTCTTTAGCAAGTATGTGGGATTTCACTAGTGGGTTCCTTTCACCCATTGGGTACCTAGAATTCAGTCAGTTCTTCAGTTTCTCCATAAATTGTTCAGACCTAGGGTTCCTAAATCTAGGGATTCATTGCAATTTAGCTGCTATAGTTTCTATGAAATATATTACATGTTTCTTGGAGAATTAGCATAGTCCCATGTATAAAACTCAGAAACCCTAGCTTGTGTTAATCATTCATATTTCATGAATTATACTTGCTAGGCATATTATTCAGACAATCATGCTTCAGAATTTGAATGCCATATCTTTCAGTATATGTATGATGCATTCTCAGATAATTATCAGTATTTTGAGCTATCATGTATTACAGTTGCATTTGTAGCTTTATATTCAGTTGGGAGTAGTGTTTAGCATCGAGTTGGACTAGGGTTCAGCGTACCCTCACGTCCCAGAACTATGTGCCCTCGTAGATTTATATGTCCCCTCTGTTGGGTATCAATTTTAGTGATCACGCCACAACTATGCCTTTATACCCTGGCAAGGTATATTGGGTCTTCTCGATGGGGCGTATACATCAGACTCCATGTTTATCTCACGTGGTTTATGTCGGTTAATAGACTCTCCCATGGCATTAGCTTCAGTAAGGTACTTCAAGCCCATAATTATAATTATTCTCAGCTTTTCAACATGCTTCTATTTTACTCTTGCTTTTTAGTTTGTATGCATTATTGTATTTTGGGCCTATGTACTTTAGTTCAGTTCAGTCTACATACTTAACCAGTATTTTTAGCATGTTTATATAATCAGTCAGCTTTGCATATCCCTCATGCTTGGTACATCCAAAGTACTAACGCATACTTTATGATGCATCCTATTATGATGCAGGCTTAGGTTCTCAGGTTTAGCCACGTAATTAGCTCATACTGGTGCCTTATCAGCTATAGTCAGGGGTGAGTCCTCATCATCCGAGGACGTTTCTTTATGTCTTTTTTTTGTTTAGTTAGTTCGTTGTTTGTTTCAGTATTTTAGAGTTTTCTGGGGATTTGTCCCAGCAGCTTATCAGTATTAGAGGCTTTTAGACATAGAGTCAAACTCAGTTGATTTGGGTTGTTCTACTTTGAACTCAGTTATTTCTTTCAGATATTCTCAATTGAATTCCTTTAGATTATATTCATTATTCAGTTATGTTTCCGCTTGGTTAGAGTTATTTTAGTATGCTTGTGACATGCCAGATTCAGGATTAGCTTGGGATTACTTGTGACCCTAGATCATGTATTACGTCTAGGGGCTAGCCTCGGGGGGTGACAATTTGCTTTGCTTGTTTCAGATCATGTTTGTTATGAAGAAGCAGCAGAACAGTCTGAATGGAAGAATGCTATGGTATAAGAGATGCAAGCAATTGAAAGAAATTCTACATGGGAGTTAGTTGATTCACCAGAAGGAAGGAACGTCATAGGGCTCAAGTGGGTGCTTCAAACAAAGTGCGATGGGAGCATTCAAAAGCATAAAGCTCAGCTCGTGGCGAAAGGATATTCACAACAACAAGGTATAGATTTTGAAGAAGCTTTTTCTCCTGTTGCACGATTTGAAACTATGAGAGTTGTTTTGGCTTTGGCTGTGCAATTGTGTTTGCACGTGTATCAATTTGATGTGAAGTTCGCTTTTCTGAATGGTGATTTGGAAGAAGAGGTTTATGTTTCACAGCCTCAGGGCTTTGTTATTAATGGCAATGAGAACAAAGTCTACAAGTTAAGAAAAGTGATTTACGAGCTAAAGCAAGCTCTCCATGCGTGGTACAGCAAAATTGAGGATAGCGAATTCATAGGAAGTGAAAATGAGCCCACTTTGTACTTGAAGAAGCAAGGTAATGGAGAATTTTTGGTGGTTTGTCTCTATGTTGATGATATGATTTATTTTGGTTCCTCTCGGTCTTTAATTGATGATTTCAAGTCCAGTATGATGAGAAACTTTGAGATGACTTATTTGGATTTACTAAAATATTTTTTGGGGCTTGAAGTAATCCAAGATAAAGATGGAATTTTTATTTCTCAAAAGAAATATGAAGAGAATCTTTTCAAAAAACTCCATATGATGAATAGTGAAGCAGCAGCTACACCTATGAATATCAATGAGAAGTTGCCGCGTGCAGTTGGAACTGAGACAGCAACTCCGAGACTGTTCAGAAGTCTAATTGGTGGATTAAATTATCTAACGCACACTAGACCTGACATTGCCTTTTTTGTTAGTATTGTGTCTAGATTTTTGCAAAGTTCGACAAAGCAATATTTAGGTGCCGCAAAAAGAATTCTTCGCTATGTTGCTGGAACGACAGGCTTTGGTATTTGGTATTCTAAAGTACCAAATTTCAGATTGGTTGGTTTTACAGATAGTGACTATGCAGGCTGCTTGGACGATCGAAAAAGCACTTCTGGTAGTTGTTTCAGCTTTGGTTCTGGAGCAGTGACATGGAGTACAAAGAAGTAGGAGGTAGTAGCTCTGTCGACGTCTGAGGCAGAGTATAAAGCAGCAAGTTTAGCAGCACGACAAGCTTTATGGCTTCGGAAACTACTTGCAGATTTTAGTTACGAGCAAAAGGAGTCTACTGTGATTTTTTCTGATAGCAAATCAGCAATTGCTATGGCTAAGAATCCCTCATTTCATGGGAGAACTATGCTCATCGATGTGCAATATTACTTCATCTGGATATTGGTAGCTGATGGAAGAATAGTGCTAAAATTTTGCGGCACAAACGAGCAAGCAGCGGATATATTTACGATGTCTCTTCCTCAGGCTAAGCATGAATTTTTCGGGTTGCAGTTGGGAGTGTGTGATTTTGAATCAAGGGGGAGTGTTAATTGACTGATTCAAAAGTCAATAAGTTATTTTTAGTATTTTTAGGAGTCTTTTTACGTTTTCAGTTTACTAACATTAGGAGTCCTAATTTAGTTGAAGTTAGTCAATTAGCAGGTCATGGGATAGTGCCCTATTTTCTCTCTTGGTTTGTTGTTTTCCAAGTACTATTTAAAGTCTTGTACGTTGGTTTTCTAAAGAAATAAGAAACGTTCAAGTTTCTCTCTGCCTGTCTTCATATTATATTGTCTTTGTTTATATCTTTTGCCAACAACCTCTATTGTCCCTACGCAAGCATTTAACTTTTACCCCAAAATTGTAGCATTTAACTTTTACCCCAAAATTCTTCCCCACGGCAATTTTAAATTCAACAAATTTAGACAAGGCTTCACTCTTCTCTTTCAAGAACTTCACCCATGTATATCTTAAGAAATCATCTACAAGTACCATGACATAGCGAAAGACACTATATCTTGTTGTTTTTGTTGGTCCAATCAAATCTGTAAGAACTAGTTCAAACATAGTAGATTTGCGATTAGATGATCTTTGAAATGGAAGACGATGCAATTTTCCAAATTGACAGCCTTGGAAAACTACATCTTTATGAATATTTTGTAGAACTGGTACACCATCCACCAATTTCTTGGAACAAATTTCCCGCAACAATTAGTATCCAAGTGTCCCAACCGAGCATACCAAATTGTTGCATTATCTATTTGACTTGTTTTCTTCACATAGGATTCCCCTACTGCCATGACAGATAATGAACCTTTGTTTTCACCAGTAAGAACAAGATCAGCAGATATGTTTTTTTCGTCATCAAGAATCTTCACATTATTTGGACCAAACAAAATATATTTTCCAAAATCAATAATTTGAAAAACTGAAACTAAGTTTCTCTTCAAACCTGGAGCATGAAATGCATCGTTCAACTTTACAGCTCTTGTATTTCCGACGTCAATCTTCAATACTCCTTCATTAGCTACTGGATATGTTGAGCTATCCGTTGTAACAACAACTCGTTCTCTGTTATGTTGGCACAACTCTGGAAGAAGAGAATCATTTCCAATTACATGATGAGAACAACCAAAATCAATGATCCATTCTTGTGTGCAACTATCATTGTTGTAGAGAGCTTGAACTACATCATCAGTCCTCTGTTAAGCTATTTCTATAGTGAAGTACTGCTCCCATTTGAGTTGCTTGCTTCTACCATTTTCACTTGCAACATTTGGATTTGAGATCTCCACTCTACAATTTTTCTTGATATGTCCAATTTTACCACATCTCTAACACTTTCTATTCTCAAAGTTGCCACCAGTAGCTTTTTCACCATTGGATCCTTTTTCATTGTTCTTGCTTCCGGATGATGTGATTTTCTTTTTATTTTTATCCTTTGTAAGAAGAGTTGCATCTGGTTCAAGGCTTTTTGTCATTTGCTTTGCAAATGCCTGTTGGTTGGAAAGCAAATTTTCAAATTCTTCAATTGAAGGTAATTTTGTCTAGCCCTGAATGGAGGTGACGAATGGATTGTACTCCTTCAATCCTCGAATAAGAAATTGTCACAATCTTGTTTCACCGATCTTTTCATCAGGATCTAATTCTGAATTTCAGAACAGATACCTTTCACTCTTAAGAAATATTCAGAAATAGACATGCTTCCCCGTGTTAGCATTGCTAATTCATTTTTCAGCAGTTGCAGCCTAGCAGTATTCTTTTTAGTAAATAACCTCTCAAGTATCTCCCAAACTTCTTTTGGTGAACTCACATCGCGAACATGATTGATGACCTTTTTACCTATTGAAGTCCTCAAAGCAAAGAGGGTTTTACCACATTTGATTTTCCACTTTCTTCGTGGTTCCGCATTTTTTGGAGTATTCGCTGGGAGTTCTACTTCAGCACCAGAAACAAGGTCCCATAGGTCTTGACCTTGAAGGTAAACCTCTGTACACATTCTCTAGTACTTGTAGTTTGTCCCTATAAGCCTCTCGACACCAAACTAGGCGTTTGGACTATTTCCCCCATTTTCTGACTCCATACTTGTAATAGTTTTTTTTCTTTTCTCTGCAACTTTCAATCTCCTCCAACAAGAAGTAAACTTGAAAGACAAGAACACGGAAACAACAATCAGATCAACGACCTTGCTCTAATACCATAAAACATAAAGGAGGCAGAGAAAGAAAATAGAACTTTGCAGTATAACAGGAAATGGAACGGAGAGAGTTTTATTTTCTGGTACTCTCTTTTACAGCAACACATAAAGCATATAAATATAGCCAACTTCAAGTCCTAAAAGGACTCCAACATCTAACACACCTACCTAGACAATATAGATATGGACAAAATTTATATAAGATTTTTGTAGCAGTAGAGTTGTAAATGTGGCTCTAGATGTAAAGGATCATGATGAAGAATTGACTTTTGAATTTTTGAATAATATAAGCCAAAATGCGGAACTCACACCACCAAAAGAGGAAAATAGAGCTCTAGAACTTTTCCACAGCAAGAGCTTAATAAGCTTCACTATCTCTTACTATGATTATTGTGAAACATAAAAATATATCCAAAATCGTCCAATTTTTTTATAGAATGGCAAATGAAGCTTGGACATTAGGTTCCGACAGATAGAAGAATCAAATAGGAGGATCTGAGAAGACAATTGCCTATCGAGAGACATCATGCCTTACTCTCAAATCCCAAATTATCTTATTGCACACAAGATAGAGGAAGAAATTTCTTTTTTGCTTATCCTTCAAGTGGTGTACAATGATCATCGATCACTTTAACTTCAAAGATTTTCTTTTTAACAAGAGAACTTAAAGGACTTACTTAATATATCGCAAGCACAAAGAAGAGGTTGAAGAAGCTACTGAAATTAATCACTTAATGCATCTAGAAAGTACCGCGTGAGCATAAGAGAAGATGTTTTGAAGGAAAGAAGGAGTTGATTTGTTATGTAAGATTTTACTTCTAGGTGTCTACAGAGTCTGTTATGTTGGCATAAGGTAAATATTGTATTCAGCATTACCTGAGTTTCTGAACTTTTTTGAGTATGCTTTTGTTTAATTTTTGTACAAGTCCAGCTACAGTAAACTCTTGTTGTTGCCGTTATTAATAGCATTATCTCATAAAAACTATTAGAACTACTTTTATGTTGTTCCAAGTATTAGAAGCTTCTGAAAATCAAAACCAGATCCATTGTAATATATTTTAACATATAAATCTTAGCTACTAATATGGAGCCTGAGATAAATTCAATTGGAGAAACAATGGCCATTGAAGATTCGACATTCATATAGATGATCAAACTTGTTTTTGACTAAGATGTGAATGTGGCTATATGAAATTTAGATTAATAAGCACTAGCTATCACTATTGGCTCTTCAAGAATGTCAACGCGACGGATTTTCAAAAAATAGTGTATTTTTGGAGAATCTGACACGGATGCGGCATTGAAAGTGAAGAGTCCGCACAACTTAGCAGAATAAAAAATTAAAAAAAAAGACTACACTTTTATTTAACCTCTAAATCAGCGTAGCCTCCAACCCATCGCAGACATCCTAGGCTCCTCGTTAGTGCAATTGCAAAAGATGAGGTCCTCCGACACTTACTCTATTAAGCAGTCTCAATTACTTCTTTACTAGTATTAATTTTTCTACTCATCAAATGGAGAATCGTTTGTTTTGGATAGGTAAAATATCTTATGGAATATAATATTCACAATACCTAATTTCTTAGGAATTCCCAAATCAAGACCAATAACTATTGTCCTCTAAGGATGAATTATTGATCTTCACAACGTGACCTCGTCAAAAATAGCAGCACTTTTGAACTTGCATTTACTTGATCTTTCTATGATGATCCAAACTCTGAATACCATTTCTCATGTCGTTGAATGTCCCCTGAAGAAACTGTGGGCTTTATTTTATCTAAAGCTTCTAGGAAGTCTTCCATCGTAACTGGAATTTTCAGAATCTCAGATTTGGATATGTTCTTTATCTCATCTGTGGTTTTCCCAGCTATCTTCCGTCTCATACCATTTAAAGAAGCGTCTTTGCAGATGTTTGTAAGATCGTCTCCACTGTAACCTTCTGTTTTTCATGCCACTTGCGCAATATCCAGCCCAGGAGCTAACTGTCATTCAATTTTTTGTATCAACAAAATTTTCCTTTCAATAATATACACACGAATCAACAAAATTCTCCATCTGCTCAATGTTTTTAGGGTAATATTTTTTTACTTACATACCTGAATACAAGAAAATAAGCTAGAGACCCACATTTTTTTTTGAGAATAAGTAAGAAAATATTTGAGTTTGCTTATTTTTAGTAGCTAAAAGCTATGTAACCAAAACTCTTATTCTTCTTATTTTTTTGGGAATGGTGTAAGAATAGAAGTCTCTTATTATTAGCTTTTATTTTTTGCTTTATATATCCTAATATTGTATTTACTGTAATATTAAGTATCACTGGACATATAATACGCAATAACATAGTATAGCTTACATAAATGTATATGTAAATTTTCAATGTAAGTCCGAAAATTTTCAGAGATTGACTTTTGATCACCGAACCTATTCTTTTGAGTTTATGATGATAATATAACAAAAGAACATACAAGACAACCATATGAAACAATGATAACTTACCTCGATTGATTTTAAATTTATCTTTATAAGCTCCTCACGGCTCTTAAAATCAGGAAGTGGGATGTAAATCCGCTTTTCTAGCCACCTCCTATAGTAGCACAATGAATCACCAATTAAACAAGATTAAGAGATGAAACAAAAGTAACAAAAGCAAATTTGTTGCCTTATCAAAAGTGTCATGATTTTACCTTAGTGCCTCGCCAAGATTCCCAGGAAAATTTGTTGCTGCCAGAAGTGTCACCATTTTAACTGATGTACTATTAGAGTTGTTTAATCCATCGATCTGAACTAGAAGTTCAGACTTTACCCTTTGGGATGTTTCATGCTCTGTAGCAGACCTGACAAACAGCCTCAAAGTTAATAAAGTATTACAATTAAAACTAAAAATATATAAGTTTAACATACTAAAGAACTTTTTATGCTCAAATATCATTGAACACATGCATAAATGATATTGTGGGATGTATGCAAACACAATAGATAAGTGAAGGAAAGAGGAGCAGGAATTTTTATTTAGAATTCTAAGGTTTATCCACTGACATTTATAAAAATCAGGCTACTTACAATATAAATTACAAAATCCTTATGATAAAACATTAATTGGTGACTTGATTAAGATAATAACTACATGCTATAGATATGATCTAGAAAATAACAATTTAAACTCACTGCAAACTCAAACGCATTAATAAGAAAAATACTCAGTTTATATTAAATCAATTGAGAACTTCCTACAAATAATACTCAGCTTAGAGAGGAGACTATTATTTTACCCTCTAGCACTGCAAAGAGAATCAATCTCATCAATGAAAATTGTAGTTAATTAGAGCATGAGCATAGAAAAATGGACAATTAGGATTTATCTCACCCCGACATGTGTTTGAAATTGAGGCGTAGTAGCTGTTGTTGTTGTTGTACTCTATTGGTGTAGTGTTTTGCATATTACCTCTCATTTCATCTAATCGATAACTTCAGTCCCAATCGAAGCTAAATTCTTTCACTTTCTCAGGATCATCGGGGTTGGTTTCAAGGCTAAAGCGAAATCTCAAGGTCGTCTCTTATACCTCAAGCTTGGTTGTAGCCATGAGGTTGAACTGACCGTTCCACCTGCAGTTTGCGTGTTCTGTTTCAAATCTAATGACATAGTGGACTATAGAAGATACATAAGCTAGAAAACTGAACTTCATGGTTCCATGATGTAATATATTACAACCGAAATCATTGACAAATTACAAAGTATTAACCAAGTTACTATACAAACTAAAAAATTACAATAAAAAGGATTTAACTAAATTAGAATTAAAATAGAAACAAAACACATGAACATGAAGGTATTTGATTTTTCCTTCATTTACTTCATCATTCCTAGAAAAAACATAAGAAACAACTCTTGCTAAAAATAGTTCTTCATACATCCTCATCAGCTGGTTATGGAACTCTCAAAAGAACAATCGTTAATGTGCTCCCTCTTGATGGCACACAGAACATAATCTTTGTGATCTTCATCGAACCTACGAAGAATAATCGCAGAGAGTTCATACTGCTTCATGAGCCAATGTCCATATTTATGCTCATAATGCATCTTCATCTTGTGTCCAATAATAATTGGTGATGATGAATTCCGCATATTGTAGAAAATTGGGTTTTCCTCGCCTTGTTGTTTCCAACTGCCCTTGTTTTCATCATGATAGATCTTGCTTTTCTTTGTGATAAAATAACGATTACAATGGATGTCATCATCTCCTAATCCTCCACAGGTACCCTGACTATAAATCTCCCATGGCTCTTCTTCACCGTAGACATCTATGTTTGTGATGATAAATCCAGCATCATGCATCTCTTGGTTCGCCACGAATCTTCGAAAAAACTTTAGTCCTTCTAAATCTGTTGTATAGAGAAACAAAATCTTTAACCACACAGGAGAATTAGGCCTCATTTGTTTTCATTAAGATTAGGACGTCTAAATTTGAATGCACATTTGAAAGATTAAGACGTTGTCTCTATTGGCACATCTTCCCTGTAATCATGCATAGTCAGTTGTGGTTGTTAGTTATTTACTACTCATAGGTTTAGTATTGCACATTTATTATTACGAGTCCACTAGGAATATACCTCCTATAGTAAGGAGTTGTTGTTGGTTTTCATTTGTATTTAAAAAGTGTCTCTGCACATTATAAAGACAGAATAGATTTCATCGTTTCTATCCTGAATCTCTATGGTATTAGGGATCTTCTAAGCTCCAACGAGTATAAATAATTTTTCATTGTTGTTGATAACACTAACCACCTGGTTCAATTTAATATAGGTTCCCAACTACCCATAAAGCTTATGGGTCCAAGCAATTTTGTTATTTGGAAAGCTCAGGTTGAATCTCTCATGTTAGTCCATGACCTTTACAGTTATCTAAATGGCACCATGATAGCGCCGTCCAAGACTGTCCTTAAGAATGCTTCAGAGGTACCCAACCCTAGGTACAAAATTAGGTTTTGACAGGACCAGTTTATTCGCAATGCCTTGATGGCCTCAGTTGACCAAACCATCATCTCTGCAATCACGAAAACCTCCACCTCCAAGCAAGCCTGGAAAGCACTGCATCACTTGCATGCCAACAAATCACATACACGAGTTTTCAGTCTTCGCAACTCGTTAGTCACGATTACAAAAAGTTCTCGTAGTATGATTGTGTATCTACAAGAGATCAGGAATGTTGCAGATGAACTTGCAATTATAGGAGCTCCCATTCCAGATGACGAACTTGCTATAAAAATACTCAGGGGCCGTTTGGTACAAACATTGATAACGCATGAATTACTAATACAGGGATTAGTAACGTAGGAATTAGTAATGCAGGGATTAGTAGTGCAGGGATTATTTTTTGTCAAATGTTTGGTTTGTTGCTTCCCACTTAATCTTGTGTTTAATTTAAAATCTACAAAAAATTTCTTTCCTATTATACCCTTGTGTTATTATGAGATTGTTTATTTCATGTAATTGGGTCAAGGTAAATAACCGCTGGATAATATTATTTTTTTGTAGGATTTTTTATTCCATTTAACTAGTTAAGTTATATATATATATATATATATATTGTTATTAATTTTAAGGTGTGATGTACCGCT
The DNA here is from genome assembly GCA_018342035.1 of Solanum appendiculatum. Classification (NCBI taxonomy): domain Eukaryota; kingdom Viridiplantae; phylum Streptophyta; class Magnoliopsida; order Solanales; family Solanaceae; genus Solanum; species Solanum appendiculatum. Next base: position 33,535 of record JAGDQO010001117.1, on the reverse strand, counting down.
AAGGAGATCCTTGATAGCACGGTGTATTTCTATTTTTTTGGTAATCAAATATATCTTAAATTTAACATAGATTTAAGGTTACTTAAATTATTCAATACCTAAAGCTTATTTTAAAAAAACAAATAGTTTAAGTGGTTAATCGACGAACTACATTGAATAAAAAAATTCAAAAAAAATGGAGAAAAAAATATTAGTGAAATCATTAAATTACACTAAACGGATTTGGAGAATTAAAAAGAACATTTATAACCATTCCAATATAAATAAAAAGTAAATCAAATTACAAAAGAAATTTAGAAAAAGGAATAAGGGGGTAGTTTAGTCATTTATGGGGTCTTATCCAAGGTTTGTTAAACCTTGGATTAGTTATCCCTCCATTTTCTAGGGATAAAATAAGACCACATATGGTATATAAGAAATCCATGGATTAAAATAAATAAAGTAACCAAACAATGTATTAGATGGACTAAATTTTAATTCATGGACTATTCTAATTAATATCGCCTACCAAACGGGTCCTCAGTGGCTTAGGAGCTGAGTATGATTCAATTTCCACTGCTACCCAAGTGCGAGATGCACCTACCTCGTATAACGACATGTATAACAAGCTTCTCAACAGAGAGCTCCTTCTTCATCATACAGAGCCTCACCAAGCAACGCCCTTCATTACTGTTGGGATAGCGCAAAGGTCCTCCCCAGCCAATTCTGCTCCTCGCAACCATAGGCGAGGACATTCATGGCATCCAGTAAATTCAAGGAAGAAACCTGCATCACCCACCAATTCAAATTGGCGTACAACTAGGCCTCCTCAACCACATTGTCCAGTTTGCCAGTTATGTGGTCGGATCGGGCATATTGCCAATGTATGTCGTTCATGCTCTCACTTAATCAGTTGGAAGCTAAGGCACACTATGCTTCAATGCCGTGGATTGTTGATTCTGGAGCGTCACATCATGTGACCGCTGACTCTCAACAACTTGTTGAAAGTTCGGATGACTACACTGGGACTGAGCAAATCACCATGGGTAACAGTAACAAAATCTCTGTAACTCACACCGGTAGTATTCAGTTAACTACTATCAACAAAAAATTTCACCTTTCAAATACTCTGTGTGCCCAAACTATTAAACGTAATCTTATATCCGTGTCTACATTTTATCAAGACAACCTAATATCCATGGAATTTTTTCCTTCTTTTCTTGTAAAGGATTTGAGCACGGGGGTGGTGTTGGCGCGCTACCAGAATAGAGATGGACTTTATGAATGACCTTTTCATCATTTCTATCCTGAATATTTAGTCTCTAGATCTGACGCTGAATAATTAAGACAGTTTGTTTTCCAATATCTGAATGTACATGATTTATATTATTTTAAATAATAAATATAATCAAAAAAGAAAAAGATACGAAATCAACTTTCAAGTTTCTCACGTTGCATACCCCATTGTTGTAGCATTCTACATCCACAGCAAATTGAGCTTTCAAAATCTCCATTAAAATCAATTTTTAGCTCCAAAACTCAATTTCAAAGAAGAAAACATATTCAATTTTTTTTTCCAATAAACTGTGAATATTACCATACCAAGTCAAAGTAGTACAAAATTAGGGAGCATCTAGACTCTAAATCACCTTCACAGAAGTGTTAAGAATATCTAGACCTTAAAGGAACTACAGCAACCAACTACTTACAATCTAACTCATGGACATACCCTAGGTATCAACCCTTAGATAGTTTTTTGCCTTCCTAGACCCCTGTACTAGTTCTATTCTACCCTGTAACTCCTTTTGTATTTGTGTGATAATGAAATTTGTATTTACCTCTATATGTCTAAACTGCTTCCAGTTCCTTGCTTGCCAGGTATAGTATATTGTAGCTCCATACATAGCAGCTACTAATTCCTTCTTCAATTGCTTCCAATGTCTTCTCTTTATCCACGCCAAAATTTGTTGAGTTGCGCCTATTGGCAATACCACAACAATCCAGTTAGCCAGGCCAGCCCTCACTGTAATCCCCCAATGACATTCGATAAACAAATGTTGGTGTGTTTTAGCACAATCTTCCTCACACAAGCAATATGCTTCATTCTCTACTTGTATATGCATATTCTCTAATCTATCTTTAGTGAGCAGTCTTCCTTAATATGCTAGTCATAAGATAAATCTCTGTCTAGGCTACATAATAGAGCTCCAAAGCAAGTCTGCCTCTAGACATCTGTGTAACAGACCTAACATGGCTTGGTAGCTACTAGCCATAGAGTATGTTCCATTTGGTGTCAAAGCATATTGTCTTTAAAGCATTCCGTTTCTTCCAATACCAACTATAATCTTGGGGTGGTGTGTGCTCCCAAATGTCATCGGTATCCTTCATATAGACCTTATACCCACTTGACCTATAATACATCTTTCTTGTTTGCCAACTGCCATAAGAGCTTCCCAACAACAGCTACATTCCATAATTTGTAGCACAAATTCAATTTTTATGCCACTTCTTTTTCCAAATTTCCAAAATCCACCTGTCTGCCTATTGACACTATCGGAGAACCCACAAGTTTTTTCGACATATAGAAGCAACCCAATGAAGCGGTTATCAATGCATATTTAGAAAAAGTTCAAGATCTTCTGGATCTTGTTCAAGATTGTTTCCATGGGATGATCATTAGTTAATAACATGGACTCATCGGCTTAATTTTTCGTCAATAGATTTCAGTTATATATTTTTTTGGCCAATGGTGATGTAGTGATTTGGAAGAAGGAGTAAGTAATCAGTATAGAAGTAAAATGAAAATGCAAGTTAGTAATGGGTTTGTAATAATTAGAATTTAATATTAAAGAAAATGAAGAGTGGTAAACAATTTTGAATAATTTTCAGTCTCTATACCAGGTCAGGGGCGGACCCACATGGAGCTCTTCGGGTGCTTGAGCACCCATTAACCTTGTATCGAACTATATATACTTATATAGAAATTAAGACAGCAACGTATAAAATTAAAGGCGAGCACCCAAGTAACAAATAATTTAGGCGGTGTGTTGGTTGCTAGTGGGCCCTTACGGTCATCATTTTTCTTCTATGCCCGAGTTCGATTCCCTCTAATTCCATCATTTTTATTTTTATTTTAAATTTCAATTCTCTTTCTACCTTTTTATTCCAATTAGACTCCCTTTTTATGCTCCTTTAGCTAACTTTTCTTAAATAAAATATTTTACAAAGTTTCTTCTTTCTCTTTCAAGATAATTTTTATTCTAGTTTTTTTTTATTAATTTTTTTCTCCATCGTATTCAAATATAATTTTCTTTCTTATCACAAGTGTTAAATTTGTGCATTTATATTTTGTGATTGATAGCTAAAGAAGTAAACGATCTCAAAATCTTGAATCGGTCATTGCTCATGTCTATTACTCCCTCTGTCCAACAATACTTATCCACTATTGACTTTACACACTTCTTAAGAAACTATAAATAGAAGGGTAATTTTACTATATCACCCTTTGAATATAATAAATACAATATCTTGAAAAATGTAATAAGGAAAATAACTATAATTAATGATAAGGGTAATCTCAAAAATAATTAGTTCTAGGCCTTCATTTAAGTTGTCCAACTCAAAAGCAAAAAAATCCTCCTTTTGTTCTGGAACCAATCCAAAGAATTCTGATTGGGTATTGGTAAAATCGTGGGTCTGACTAGGTCAGATGCTTGCGGAGGTATTAAGTGGTTTACATCTGGACCAACGATTCGACAAGGGCTGATCAAAACTCAATACATTGTCACCACGGAGCAACCAAGTGACATTCTCACAAATAAAGTTGAGAATGAATACTTAAACTTGTTGACATGTTCATACCTCCTAAGGACTAAAAAGTATAGAGAAGGACCCTTCATCTTGGGAGTTAGAGATGATCTCTTCATCTACTATTAACAATCTATTCTAATACACATTGAAATACAGAAAATGTAATACAACTTCTATTCTACTCTATCAATCTTCTTTATCCTTCTTCATCTTCAAGATCCTTTCTGCATGATGTGCATTTTGGTTCACTAAATCTCAGATTACATCATGGTATCAGAGTCTAACCGTCAAATTGAAGGCTCGATTGAATTTCTCAGTTTCAATTTTCGTGAATCGAATTAAGCGGTCTTTCTGATTTCTCTTGTCTAGTTTTCTGATTCTGTTCTTGTCTAATCTTTGATCAAATTCTTGCTTCTGCTACAAACTCTGGTGTTCCACAAGAATTGGGTACAGATGCAGGAAACACAGCAATTCCACAGAATTACAACAACTTACACTATTAAAACTAATATTTGCGTTTATACAGATTCCTAAAGAATTTCCAAACATTAACAATTGGGCATTCGTCACTATGACAAGTTCATCAAAACAGAGAGAGAGATAAGTTTGCAAAAACCGAAAAAAAGAGTAAAACTAATTGCTAAAATATAGTTGTTCATACATCCTCATCAGCTGGTTGTGGAATTCTCGAAAGAACAATCGCTAATGTGCTCCCTCTTGATGGCACACACAACATAATCTCTGCGATCCTCATCGAACCAATTAAGAAAAACAGCAGAGAGTTGATACTCCTTCATCATCCAATGTCCAAATTTATGGACATAATGCATCTTCTTCTTGCGTCCAATAACAACTGGAGATGATGAATTCGGCATAATGTGGCGAATTGGTTTTCCCTCGCCTTGTTGTTTCCAAGTGCCCTTGTTTTCACCCATCTTGTTTTTCTTTGTGATAAAGTAACGCTAATTATGGCTGTTATCATCTTCTAATCTTACAGAGGGTACTCCCTGACTGTAAATCTCCCATGGTTCTTCTTCACCGTAGACATCTAAGTTTGTGGTGATAAATCCAGAATCATTCATCTCTTTTTTTGCCACAAATCTTAGCAAAAACGTAAGCACTTCTGAAGCAGTTGGATAGAAACGGTACCCCAATCCTAACCCCAAGTGCTCCATGTCTGCAATTGCACCAAAATTTCAGATCTAAAACTAAGAAAAACAACAAGAATGTGAAGGAGGAAGGACGTTTTCTGAGAATTTATAGACTCCCTTTCATTTATTTTTCGGCCAAAGCAATATTTAAAACTTTTCCCCCAAGTCGGTTTATTTTACTTTCCTATATACGGACAAGTTTTTCTTTTCCCAAGCATATATGTAAATTTTTTATAAAATCCAAACAAATTGCGGAAACTTTATAAGTTTTCTCTTTTTTTTGTGTGTTATTTCCAAAAAATAAATCAAGATACTACTCTCTCCATCCAACAATAGTTGTCCACTATACTAAAAATAATTATCTGACAATACTTATCTAATTTAAAAAATCAAGAGATAATTTACCTTTTGTGTCTATTATACCCTTGCTATTAAATACTATTTATCACCTAACACATTTCTCAAAACATTAAATTTAATAAAGTCAAAAGATAATATAGTAATATTACTACTCCCTCCGCTCCTTTTTATATGTCATCCCTTTCTATAAATAGTTGGTCAATAATACTTGTCATTTCATAAAATCAATGAATAAGTTATCATATTCTTCCAATTATACCCCTGATAGAGTAGTTAATTAGTCTTGAAAATATATAATATGACCAACCTAGAAAAACTAATAAGTAATTAATATTCATTGGAGTACTTCATACATTGATTAATTACTCTCTCCATTCACTATTCTATAAAATCTTATTTTGAAAAAGAAATCTCAACAAATAAATAAAAAATCAAAGATGGAGAAAAAATCAAAAATGATCTTGAAAATTGAAGCTTTAACAATTTTTTTAAAATCTTAGATCAATTGGTGAAAAAACTTGACTCCAAAAATAAACTCAAAAATTTAAATAGTCATCCAAATGCATTTTAATTTTTGAAATCTAGCATATTCATCATTTATTGAAAAGCTGACTTAAGAAAACATTAAATAAGGGTAGAAGGATAAAGTTACTTAATTTCTTAATACAAGTGCAATCTAAAAATGTGATATATAAAAAGGAACGGAGGGAGTACTATTATTTATTGTTTCTTAACGGGTGTGCCAAGTCAATAGTTGACAACTATTGTTGGACAGAGGGAGTAATATTACTCCTATTATTTATGGACTTTTAAGGAGTGTGTCAAGTCAATAGTGGACAACTATTGTTGGACAGGGGAGTATATATATATATATACATATTAAAATTTGACTAAATTCAAATTTGTATCTGAAAATTTCACATTAAAAAATAAAACGCTTTCGAATTTGTATCAAACTTACAAATAATGGAGTTAGTTGTGTTACTTTCTTCTTTCATTTTTATTTGTCACTGTTTGACTTGACACACCCATTAAGAAAACAATTATTGATATAAGAGAAAAGACATAAAGTCACCATTGAAGTTGTCCCAAATTTCTAAAAAGACACCTTAACTTTGGAAGTGTCCTATCACCCCACAAAAGTTTTTAATATCTTTGTAAAATGGCCATTTTGACCCATTCACTCGTCTAAGTTGTCGCGCGTGATGCTCACTCTTTTCAATCCGTTCAACCCGACCCGATTCTTTTCAAAAATAGAAAAGTCCTTTTTCTTTTGTTATTTCTCAGCTTTCCCAATTCTATGTTTTCTATTGGTCTCTCTTGGTGAAACCATTTCATACTCTCTCTTTTTTTGCACTAATTGACATGCTTCAGCCACCATAGGAACAATGGTGGACCAGAAACCACCATTTATTCCTTCTTCCCTATGCCATGAGACATGTTATAGATCCCTCTCCCAATCATAAACAGAGCAGAAACTGCCAAAGCAACTGGAATGGCCACTGAGGTGATCTTATCAAAACGACCTTTCAAGTATGTGTGCTTGTGGACGCTTTGGTAAAACTTTTGCTTCTCAACAAGTTTTTCTCTGGGATAGAAAGGTGCTTCTTCATACATCTTGGAAAATGACAGAGAGAAAGCTGAAGGCGATGTGCAGGGAAGCGTCGATGAAGAAAATCAATTAATTGAATCGAGGCTAAACCCTAGAACATCAAAACTATTTCGTACTTATCATCTCCTTGTTGATGTTTCTTGGTCAATATTCTTGGATGAACAAGGTGATGAATTGGTAAATGAAATTAAGATGAAATAAAACCTTAAAAAACTTCAAATTAACCTTTTCTACTGGAAATTAAAAGAGAAAACGAATTTCTACCTTATTGCACTTGGGGAAGATGATGAATTCGTCAAAGAGAGAGTACCAACATTGATCTTGCTTTGGAAAAAAAGATGAAATTGTGAAGAGAGGGATACCAATGGCTCTTTTGAGTTAAATTTGCGGAAGATGATGTAAATTAATTAAATAATTAATAATAAAGAAAAAAGCGACACGTGGCATTTTAAAACTGGTTATTCACAGTGAAAACACTGCATCACGCGCCTCATGTGCGTGGTCACAACCCAAACGAGGGAATGGGTCAAAATGACCCTTTTACAAAGATATTAAAAACTTTTGTGGGGTGAAAGGACACGTCCAAAGTTAAAGTGTCTTTTTAGAAATTTGGAACAACTTCAATGGTGACTTTATGTCTTTGAGATATAAGTATTTTATCAAACTATCCCTATTAAATGATGATTAGTATTATGTCTTGAAAAATCATTTGGAGACTAAGTATTTAATGTTAAGGGTAAAATATGGGGAAAAAAATAATTGTCTTTTTTTGATACGTCAAAAGTGACAATTAAAATGAAAATCTATTTTAGAAATAAATAACAAGTAAAAGTGAATGGAGGGAGTATAAGAAATTTTCAATTTCTCTTTCGGTAAATACCATTTATAACTATACTAGATACAAAAGCCCGGACTATATATTATTTTGTTTGTTTTAATTATTTTTATAATAATTTAAACATACTTTTTAAATAATATATGTGGCACATGTGATATTTTGAGAGTTGATTAATTTTTAATATATTTTAAATACGTAATTTTAAAATAATATATGTTATTTTCCATATCTCAATTTATACGTGACACGTGTGAAATTTCAAGAATTAATCAATTTTTTAATATGTTCTTAAATAATTTAAGTTGTGCTTTATAGTACTCTTAACGTAATTTTCAAATAATATATGTTACTCCTGTTGTCCTAATTTATGCAACACATGTGAAATTTCGAGAGTTAATCACATTTTAATATGTTTTCCAAATATTTTAGGTTGTTAATTATTGTGCTTTCACTTTTTACGTTGTTTTTAAATATGTATATTTCAAATTTAAAAATTAATCAAATTAAATAATTTTACTAATTTTTAGAAAAGTACATTCAAATTCTAAATATTTTGTGCGAAATGTAAAAGAAAAATGTCATAAACTTTGAAAAAACTAATTAATGTAAAAACATAAAAGTAAAATGAACCGTGAAATAAAATAGTGTTGTCACTCGGGTGTGAACCCAAGACCTATGAAATATAATGTCAAGCTCCAACCAACAGGCCAAACAGTGAATTTGTGGTAAAGCACAAAGCTGAAGCATACATGTTGACGCTCAGTTGTGTGCTTATTGTCACTTGTATATTTAAGCATAAGTAAAACTTCATTCATATGATTCTTTGTACAATCAAACCCCTATTGCAGCACAACATTTAATACATAGTAGGCTTTTGGATATGTGATTTTATATCATGATATAAAATCAGCTTTAGGACATGTCATTTCACACTGATTTCATCTCATGATTTCTCAATCATGAAATGAAATTCCAAATTCTCCAAAACAAAATCATGATTTAGTAATTTTAAATCATGATTTGAGATTTTTTAAATACAAAAATTGATCCACAAATTTATATTTTATAAAAACAACCCACATTTAATTTATTTATATCTACTAGCTAGCAAAATATAAATATTAGTATGATAATTTTGACAGACATTTAACAAAGTGATGAAGAGTACTAATAGAAAGTAAAGATATTGTAATTTGATTTGTAACCACATTATATGGCCAGAACAATCTTGTGCAAGCAGTAATGCAGCCAATTTTGTTTTTATTGATGTATCATATTATGATATAATATCTCGTCTTTTTTATCAAAAAGATAAATAGTGAAGATAAATATTTCAGTTGTCTAGCTACGTTTAAAAGGATGCTCAAATGGTATTTCATCCTCACAAAGTTCTCAATTAGTAATCATGTAATAGTATAACTCGACATTTGAATTACTCTCGATCTTTATATTTCTATAGATGAGTTGAACTTTTATCATTTATTTGGTAAAGAATTTGAGAGTCAATAATGCTAATTAGAAAATTTGATACATGATTTTGGTAGGAATTACTAAGCCAACCCCAAGTCTGGAGTGTTAGGCGTGTTTAGGATGCACAGTTGGACACTTGGGAGCGGGAGCGTAAATTTCACAAAACTAAGCTCCAGACATGAATTTCGAAGCGTTTTCATTTGTAAGTGTCTCTCCCCAGAACGAGTCTTAAAAAAAGTCTTTTAAACAGAAGTTATGCGACACATCTCATTATTTGACAAGTAGGCGTATGGTTCCACTTGTTTAATTTAATTAAAGAATAAGCAGAAAGGTACTCGATCCCTTGTGTGACATAATTTGACAGGCATGAAATTTAAAAATAAATAGGGTTAAAAATATTCTTAAACTATTCAAAATAGCCCACTTTTATCCTCAGATAAATTTTGGTATAAAAAATGTTTGCGCCATTAGTTTTTGCAAATCATACTTATCATTCAAAATTAGAGGTGGATCTAGAACTTAAATTTTATGGGTTCACATTCGTAATTCTACTACTTCCATTAAATTTACTAGGTTTATAATCTATTATTTATATATATTTAGTGAATTTTTAACACATATAGCCGAAATCTATGGGTTCAATTGTTCAAATTTTCCAACGTTCACTTCCATGGTCCTTCATCTGATTCAACCATGGATAATCACTTGAAGTTGCAACTAATTCATAAATTTTATTGTTTAGCTGTATAATTTGTGTGTCACTAATTCTTATTTTTTTTATTATAGTGATTTTTCCTCTATCAATACCCATAAATGTTGGAAAACTATATGCACAGCGGAAGAATACCAGAATCATACTGCTTACATGAATAACAGATAACCAATATGTTTATGCTAGAACATATAAAATTATACTAGAACACATAAACTTGCTGAAATTTAATTCAAGAATTACCTCTTGAAGCGTGAGTAGATACCTTCAAGCAACTCCACAAGTTAGACAGCAGTTCCATGGTCTTCTACAGTGATCCCAAATTCATGTTTGAACTCTCTCAATACTTGGGTGGGCAAGTATCGCATAGAAAACTGATTGTCTTTCTAGGTTTGAAGAATCCCTACTTATAGAGATTTCTTCCTAGTCCAAAAAGGAGTCCTTTTCCTTCAAGAAAAAGAAACACAGTTTCTTCTCCTAAAAAAAAAAGGACGCTACTTTTTTCTTTTCCCCTAGAAAATAGGATTCTGAGTTCTAGTTAAATATGGGCACTGGAGGGACCACAGAATTAATTACCGAGGCTTCCTATTATGGAAATAATTCCAAAAATTAATTTGAATTATTCTTACCATAATAAATTACAAATCATTTCACTAAAAATTCGTAATTGCACTCCTCTATCTATATTTCAAAATTCCCTATTAAACACTTATGTAATTCCCCCATGTTATGATTACAGATACTAATCAATAAATTAAACTACTGACGAATTTAATTTAATGATTAATTTCCTTTAGAGCACTGCTTAACTTATTTCATGTGTCAGATTTATAAATCCACTTGCAAGGCTTGACACGATGAAAACTTATAAGCTTCTCAAAAAAGCATATCAATCAGTCTCTATATCGAGACATGGATTCCATCAACTAACTTATTATTTCACCAATATATATTATTATCATCCAATCTACCAGGTATATTGACCCATCTCAGAATCTCACCTTTTAATAAATCAAAACGATAATTAACATATACAGATCATAATAGTTATATCAGGTTAAGAATATAAGTACATTTAACAGTTTAGAGAATATGCTTTTGTCAGTCAGTCTAAAACAACTATCTCTACTTGGTCCCGTTCAATACATACAAAATGCACTAGCACAAGAAGTTGGAACTATACCGTTCCCATAATCAAGGTAAATTATATATAATCTTGTGCTACAATCGTACCGATGACATGTCCAATTTTCATCCTAAATTGTGAACAAAACACTTTATACTTATAGGAACCGATGATTTAATCCTCTGTGTATAAGGTAAAACTCTATACACTAAATCATTTACTATATAAGTAAACAGACACCATAAACGAATATATGATCTATTAAAACTGAATAAATAATTATTCTATAATAAATATTATATCTAAACACATGGTTAATAGTATATATCCCAACAATCTCTCACTTAGACTTTTAACTATCACAATTGTTATAATGTACTATATCTAAATGCATGGTTAATAGTATATACCCTAACAATCTCCCACTTAGATGTTTAATCTTGAAAATTGTTAGAATACTATGTCTAAACACATGATTAATAGTATATATCCTAACAATCTCCCCCTTAGACTCTTAACTTTGCATTTACAACTTTCACAGGCAGTCCTTTAATTCCTATTGAAAGAATTTTTACCAAATTGTTTTCTCATGTAATTTCGTCTAGTAGTGCTTTGTCGTAACAAATTGATTTTGTACTAGATCTTGAGTGACCTTATCATAAAACCCTCCAAGAGTGTACTTCTTTTCGGGGTTTCTATCATGAAAGTCATCTCAAGCATACAAAATAAACCAATCTTCGTTATGATTCTCCCACTACGACTAAGTACTACTATTATAATCACACGAAAATGTTCTTGAGTCTTAACATTTTCTTCAAAATCTTTCAGTATTGAAATATTAACAAATTTTTCATGTAGTGTTCTTTAATTTGCTCAACATCACTCCCACTACTTGAGGTAGTAGATTTTCTTATGTCTAGTAACGTTTCTCACACTACTTAAATGCAATGGAACGTCAATTATGACATATCGATTAGATGTTCTTGAGCGTCTGAATTTACAAATGACTCATTTGTTATTTCTTTGTTTAGTGAGGAGTCGGTAGTTTTGACTCATTTATAGCTTCGTTTGTGTCAATTTAGTGTCCTTAATGCCATTTTGTACACCTACAACTGATGTTAAACCGTTTGTGTGTAGCACAAGGGACAAGGAATGGGATGAAGACAATATATTGCAAAAAGGAAGTCAAAAAGCGCAAAATTTGAAGAAACACAAAGGCTGAGGCTCGCCAAAGTCAACTCGGCGATGCGCCGAGTAGACAGGACATCGCCTAAAGTTCCAGGGAGCTAAGGCAGAATCCAAGTCCAAACAGCGAGCTCATAGACCAAATGGCGTGTCACCGATCCAAACGGCGAATCCCGATGTATATCGCCTAAAGTTCCAGGGAGCAAAGGAAAAATCTAAGTCAAAACGGCGAGCTAGGAGACTATTCGGCACATCACCGAGTAGATCGGCGAGCCAGATTTATCTCGCCTAAAGTTCCAGGATGAAATCAGCACCAAAGTGATGGGTTGAAGGGGCGAGATTGAGAAATTCGGCGTGTTGCCGAATAAAAGGGCGAGACACAACTTATGTCGCCAATTGATCTGCGAATTCAAAATCATGGGAAATTTATGGGAAGTATAAATAGAAGAATTCAAATGAGAGCAGGGGGGGAAAAGAGAGTTGAACAAGAGAGTATAGTTGTATCTAAAATACTTAGTTTTTCTTGGTGAATGAACTTGTGAAGTTTTTCTTTAGGCAGATTCTAGCATTGGGTATATTTTTAGTTGATTAATTTTGTTGTGTGAAGATTGACAAAATCAATGGAGAATGCATTTGGTAACCAATTCTTCACTTTCATTATGATTGGCTAAAACTCCAATGCCTTAGGGGTGTGATTATGTGTTCAAACACCTAATTAGCTTATGGGTCTTATCAGTTGCTGAATTACTTGTTGATCTAGTTTGGGTTCAGCTGTTAATCCATGTTTTTATCTTATGAATTAAAGTTGCAAATTTAATTCGAGCTTAGATCTCTTTGTATGCTTGTTAGAGATGCATTTGAGTGGGATTGACTTCTGATGATTGTATGGGTTTTTACTTGTACTACTCAGCTTGTTAAAGTGGGTTTAATTAAGATGTATGATTCTGTTCTTTTATTTAGCCTGTTGGGGTTTGGTAAAACCCAATTGAAAGCATGATAGTTGGTTGCAAAATAGCTATCATAGCGATAATCTTGCCTACCCATTACAGATTAACATCATTAAGCAATTGGTGATGACCCATTTAGTGAAATTGGTGATTGAACACTCACACATCCCTAAGGTCCCTTTTCTCATTGATTGAACTCTTTTTGAAATTGCGATTTAGTGAAATTAGCCATTAAAACTATTCTAGCTTGCTATTTGAAAATTCGCAAATTTACTTTATGTATTTTTTCGAGTGTTTTCTACCTACAAAAAGCTAAATCACCTTAATAGTTCGTATTTGAATTCTAAACTTAGTCCCATTCCTCATGGGATCGACCCCAACTCCTTGTTAGATTTATATTGCTAACGACCGCTTACATCTTGAACCGTGATAGGTGTATTTGAGCATTATCAAAAATGGCGTCGCTGTCGGCGAATGGCATTTAGAATTCTTATACCGACGTGTTTTAGTGAATTAGTTTGATTGTAGTTGAATTTACTTATTAGCTCTCTCGTTGTTTATTTTCAACAGGTGACTACATGAATAACACTGATAGTGTTGTTGGTCAGAATGATAATGTACGTCATTTGAATGATGACATTGGTAATATGAATGACTTCAATGTGGCTCAGGTGGGAAGTGCGGGAGCCATTCTATTGCCCCCTACTGTGGGTAGTGCCATCTTTCATGTGACCGGAACTATGCTTCAGCTGTTGCAACTTAAAGGATCATTTGGAGGACTTGCTCATGAGGATCCGCATGAACATCTTCAGAATTTCTTGGATGTGTGTAGTCTGTTTATCTTTAAGAACATATCTCAAGAGTTAATTCGACTTCGGTTGTTCCCTTTCTCTCTAAATGGGGAAGCAACAAAGAGGCTGGCTGAATTACCAAGGGATTCAATTACTTCTTGGGCGGAGCTAACGGGAGCATTCCTTGAACGATTCTTTCCTCCTTCGAAGATGGTGAAGTTAAGGGATGGCATTCAGAACTTCAACAGACTTGATGGTGAGCCAATCCATGAGACATGGCTTAGATTCCAAAAGCTTCTTCTTCAATGTCCTACTCATGGGTTGCCTTAAAATGTGTTGTTGCAATTCTTCTACCGTAGCCTTGATTCGGTGAACAAGTCTATTGCTGACCATTTGATCCAAGGTGGAATCATGAGACAACCATTTCCTATTGCAGCAGCCTTGCCTAATGACATGCAAAGATTAACCGAGCTTGGCACACAAGAGAAGATTAAGTATCGCCACTTGTAGTTGGAATGACCAAGGAGCAAATTGTGAAAGACCAAGAACGTAATGCAAATATGGCAAAGATGATGACTCAGATGGACTTGTTAACAAAGCATGTTATGGGTGTGAAGTCAAAAGCCGTAAACGCAGTTGCTACGAGCCCATATGATGATGCATTTGAGACCATGTACAATGAAGAAGTCTAGTTTATGTCGAATCAGATGGTGGGTTCTCGTCCTAGCTATCAAAAGCTGGGTGGGAATCAAGGTTGGAACAAAGATCAAGGTAGTGGTTGGAGAGATAGTCGTGAGTGGCGTGATCGAGGTGCGAATTGGAGGGATGGTGAGTGAGATCGTAATGTGCCTCCGCATGATCGTCCTAAAGCTAACGAACCAAAGGCTGATCCTGAGAATTATAGAATGGAAGATATGCTTGCTAGTATTTTGCACAAGGTGGAAGGGTTAGACAAAGTACTCAAGGAGATGAAGGCTGATTTTTCTTCTTTAAACCAAATGGTCACTTCGCAGTCAGCCTCAATCAAGCATCTTGAGTCTCAAATGGTTCAAATCTCCACTCAACTGAATCAGAGATCAATTGGTGGTCTTCCTAGTGACACCTTAGCTAATCCAAAGAATGAGAATGCTCAATGTATGGCGATTGTCACTCTAAGTGGAAAAGTCTTGGACACCAATGTATTTGAGAACAACGGGGTTGAACGAGAGAAGACTCCACAGATTGTAAATGATGAGGGCGGTATGGAAGATGAGGTGAACAATGAAATGGCCAATGAAGATGATGGTGAGCCAAGCGATGTTAAGTCAGGAAAAATCACTACTTCTCAGGTAGAGAATGTGTCTAAATCGGTTCCTCCCAAATAGTTGCCCAAAGTTAACCCATTCCACAAAGGCTGAAGAAAAGAGATGACAATGCGAAATTCCAAAAGTTCCTTTCTATTTTCAAGTCTCTCTCAATTAATCTTCCTTTGGTGGATGCTCTACTAGAAATGCCGGGGTATGCCAAGTTTATGAAGGAGTTGGTCACGAAGAAGAGAATTATGGACTTTGAAACGATGGAAGTATCCCATAGTTGCAGTGCTATAATGTCAAATGTGGTTGCAAAGAAAGAAGATCCGGGAGCATTAACAATACCTTGCACTATTGGGGTATTCAAATTTGCAAAAGCATTGTGTGATTTGGGAGCCAGCATTAATTTGATGCCATATACTAT
The DNA here is from genome assembly GCA_018342035.1 of Solanum appendiculatum. Lineage (NCBI taxonomy): Eukaryota > Viridiplantae > Streptophyta > Magnoliopsida > Solanales > Solanaceae > Solanum > Solanum appendiculatum. The sequence continues at coordinate 17,841 of JAGDQO010001117.1, read as the reverse complement.
TTTCAAACAACTTGGGCTAGGTGAGCCCAAGTCTACCACAATGCAACTTCTCATGGCGGATCACTCTATCAAGCAACCCATCGGTGTTCTTTATGATATTCTTGTGTGGGTTGACAAATTCATCTTTTCGGCAGATTTTGTTGTTCTTGATTGTGAGATAGATGCCGAGATCCCTATTATTCTTGGTAGACCATTCTTGGCTACCAGGAGAGCACTTGTCGATGTGGAAAGCGGAGACTTGAAATTTAGAGTTAATGAAGAGGAAGTCACTTTCAATGTGTGCAAGTCCATGAAGCAACCAAATGACATCCATGTGGTGTCGGTTATTGATGTTATCGATGAAGCGGTAGCTAGTGTTAGAGAGGTTGATTGTATTGGTGACTCGTTAGCTGTAGTGATATTGAACTATGATGGGATGGAGATCCAAGATTATGATGAGGTAGTGGCTGCTCTATCGGGAATAGGATCTTACTCTAAAACTCCTTTGAAGCTTGAAATTGATTTGAAGAATAGAGAAACTCCTCCCGCAAAGCCATCCATTGAAGCACTTCCGAAGCTCGAGTTAAAAGCTCTTACTTCCCATCTTCGATATGTATTCTTAGGAGCAGACAATACTTTGTTGGTGATCAATGCAGCTGAGCTACTTGAAGAGCAGGTACAGGCACTTGTGAGTGTGTTGAAACGGTACATCAAAGCTATTGGGTGGACAATTGTTCACATCGTGGGAATTCCTATTGGGATTTATACGCACAAAATTCAGTTGGAAATTGATTGTAAGCTCAGCGTTGAGCACCAAAGGAGGTTGAACCCTCCTATGCAACAAGTGGTTAAAAAGGAGATCATCAAGTGCTTAGATGCAGGTGTGATTTATCCCATTGCAGACAGCAAGTGGGTAAGCCCAGTCCAGTGTGTCCCAAAGAAAGGAGGTATGACCGTGGTGCGAAATGAAAAAGGTGAACTTGTACCTATGCGAGCAGTCACAGGTTGGCGGGTATGCATGGACTATAGGAAGCTGAATTCGGCAACTGAGAAGGATCATTTTCCCATGCCCTTCATGGACCAAATGCTTGATAGGTTAGCGGGGCATGGATGGTATTGTTTCCTTGATGAGTATTCTAGGTACAACCAAATCTCTATAGCCCCGGAGGACCAAGATAAGACGACTTTCACTTGTCCCTATGGAACGTTTGCATTTAAACGTATGCCTTTTGGACTATGTAATGCTCCGGCAACATTCCAAAGGTGTATGTTGTCAATTTTTGTTGATATGGTTGAGGGTTCTATGGAGGTTTTCGTGGATGACTTCTCCGTAGTGGGTGACTCCTTTGAAGAATGCCTTTGAAGAATGCCTTGAACACTTGGAACTAGCTTTGCAAAGGTGTGTCGAAACTAACCTTGTGCTTAATTGGGAGAAATGTCATTCTATGGTAAAAGAAGGGATTGTTTTGGGACACCAAATTTCAGGGAAAGGTATACAAGTAGATCAAGCAAAGGTTGAGGTGATTGTCAAGCTACCACCTCCGGTCTCTGTTAAAGGTGTTCGAAGTTTCTTAGGACACGCAGGTTTCTACAGGCGATTCATTAAGGATTTTTCAAAGATTGCTCATCCACTATGTAAACTTCTAGAGAATTCAAGCGTGTTTGTGTTTGATGAAGCATGTATGGTTGCTTTTGAATGTCTCAAAGAGAAGCTCGTGTCAGCTCCGGTCATTGTTTCCCCGTATTGGGGTAGCCCATTCGAATTAATGTGTGATGCTAGTTGTACTGCCTTGGGTGCTGTTCTGGGACAACGTAGGGGCAAGTTGTTTCATCCAATATACTACGCTAGCAAGACCTTAAATGTGGCCCAACAGAACTACACCGTTACCGAACAAAAATTGTTGGCTGTAGTGTATGGTTTCGAGAAATTCCGAGCTTACTTATTAGGGACTAAAGCAGTGGTGCACACGGACCATGTAGCTATCCGCTACTTGATGGCTAAGAAGGATGCTACACCAAGGCTGATTCAATGGAGATTGCTGCTACAAGAATTTGACTTTGAGGTTAGAGATCGGAAAGGGTGTGAAAACCAAGTGGCTGATCATTTATCTAGACTCGAAACGAATGTTGTGATGTCCAGGGACAAGGAGATTGAGGATGTTTTTCCGGATGAAATGGTCATGATGATCTCTCATGGTTCCGTTCCTTGGTACGCCGACTTCGCGAATTATGTTGTATGTGGGATTATACCTGAAGGACTTTCATTTTATCAGCGTAAGAGATTCCTCTTTGACGCAAAAAAGTACTTTTGGGATGAGCCTTATTTATTCAGGGAATGTGCAGATCATATTATTAGAAAATGTGTGCCGGAGGTCGAAGCGGATGCCATACTTAGTTTATGCCACGCTTCCCCAGTTGGTGGTCATTATAGTGGGGTGTGAACTGCTGCAAAGGTATTGCAAAGTGGATATTATTGGCCAACATTGTACCAAGATGCTAACTCCCTAGTCCGCAAGTGTGTTCCATGTCAAAGGCAAGGAGGAGTGTCACGTCGACATGAGCTTCCCCTTACCCCGATCCTTGAGGTTGAATTATTTGATGTGTGGGGCATTATGGGTCCTTTTGTGAGCTCCTATGGGAACAAATATATTTTGGTTGCCGTTGACTGTGTGTCAAAGTGGGTAGAAGCCATAGCTTTACCCAACAATGAAGGGAGAAGTGTAATTGCATTCCTGAACCGGTATATCTTTACAAGGTTTGGCACACCGCGAGCAATCATTAGTGATGGGGGTTCACACTTTTGTAATCGATGGTTTACGGCATTGCTGACCAAGTATGGAGTGAAGCACAAGGTAGCCACACCTTATCACCCGCAGACCAGCGGACAGGTTGAAGTATCTAATTGGGAAATTAAAGAAATTTTAACCAAGACGGCGAATGCAAATCGTTTAGATTGGTCGGGAAAGTTGGAGGATGCTTTGTGGGCCTACCAAACTGCTTTCAAAACACCAATTGGTATGTCACCATATCAGTTAGTATTTGGCAAATCATGCCACCTCCCGGTGGAGCTCGAGCATAAGGCACTATGGGCTTTAAAGACCATTAATTTGAATTGGGATGTCGTCTCCAAGAGTAGGGTTGACCAACTGAATGCATTGAGGAATTTCGGCTTCACGCTTTTGAAAGTGCTGCCCTCTATAAACAAAAAAATGAAGAAATGGCATGATTCCAAAATACTTCATAGGGAATTTCGGGTTGGTGATCATGTATTGCTCTATAATTCGCGTTTGCGGTTATTCCTGGGAAAGCTCAAATCCAAATGGTCAGGACCCTTCAAGGTGAATCGTGTGTTTGAAAATGGAGCCATTGAGGTTCAGGATGAGAATGGCTCAATCTTTAAGGTTAATGGGCAAAGGTTGAAGCTCTACTTCGGAGAGGGTCCCGTTGTGCGAATGATTGATGTGGTGTATCTGGATGATGCTTGAATACATGTCCACGTCGTGCCACGACGTTAAATAAGGTGCTTCTTGGGAGGCAACCCAAGCTCTATTTTTAGTGTTTTTGAATAACGTGTATTGGATGTGTAGGCTGGAGTGTGAATGTTTGAAAGAAAGCAATTAGGCGAGGGGCTGCACCACTCGGCGCATCGCCCATCTGTCCTCGGATCACCTAAATTCCTCAGAACATGAAGGTTGAAGTCACAACATACACTGGAATATTGGGCGAGCGGTTGCACTATTCGGCGCATTACCGAGTAGATCGGCGAGCCCGACTTATCTCGCCTTCTTGACTCAAATATTGGTGGGACGATCTGTGACTTTTGGCGATGGAAGGTACCACTCGGCGCATCGCCGAGTGGAAGGGCGACATTATTTTCATCACCCCTTGGGGCACGAACTGAAGAGTTTTTTTTTAAACCTTTCAACTTCAAACTTTCATAATTTTTGAAATTTGCCTCTCATACTTGCACTCCCTCGCATTTTTACATTTGTTTTACTTAGTCTTTTTGTGGATTTATCGTGAAGTGCTTGAGGAGCGCCCCCAACCCCATTTTCATCGTGTGTGCATTGATATTGTCGACTTTGAGGTTAGTTCTCGATAATATTTTCCAATTTTTAACCCCCGTGAATTGTAAAGCCTAGTTATGACTGATTGTGTGTGTGATCGCATCTGTGATTGTCTGTTATGATTGCATTGTATTATTTTGATGCCCTGTTTTGCGTAATTGTTTTGATATTGGGTGATTATTCCAATTGGGGAGTGGGCTTTCGATTTAATTTTTTGGGTTGTTGTGTTGGTGATTGGGTGAAGTCTGAGTAACCCTCGAATGCAATAAATTGGCATAATTTTGCCCAATGATGGATTGAGTGACATCTTTCTTAAAGGCAAATCATCATTTTGTTGTTTTCGGTTCGATTTTGGGGAAGTCTGAGTACCCTGAGGTATAATTGGGTGTGGGTATAGGCTCCTTGGTGGTAATTGATCTTCAATTGTTAATTATTGGGTTGTTTGTTGAGAATCGAAAAAGTTTTAGAATTGTTGTTGCCTTTTGATGGTTCGGCGAGCTAAGTCGGGCTCGCCGTTCCACTCGGTAACTCGCCCTTTAGCTCGTTTATCACCTTTTTGTAGCCCATCTGAGGTCTGGAGTTCTGTAACTTTCGGCGACATGCCTTGTGCTCGCCGAGTGCATTCGACGACTCGCCGAGTAGTTAATTGTATCTCGTTTTGTGCTTGCATTGTTGACTGAGTAGTTCTATTATTTTCGGTGACCCGCCTAATACCATTCGGCGATTCACCGATTGGTTTGGCGATTGATTCTGTATTTTTTTTACTTAAGTTCTTTCTCCTTCATTTTGATCGATCTTCATTGTTTGGTTTGTTTTGTTTACAGATATGCCTCGCCAAAAATCCCAAGCCTCCTAAGAAGAGGAGCAAAGGCATAGAGATTGCATCCGAGGTTGCACGACCTCGACAACCAAAACAACCCGCACCCCAAAGGAAAGGAAAAGGGAAGCAGCAGGTTGTGGAAGAGTCTGCTTCAAATGACGAGAAGCAGTCGATCCAATTTACCTCCACAGAGTCCGGCCACGTTGATAGTGCGGAGTCTGAGGCTCCTATCGGGGACCTACTTAAGAGAACCAGAACTGAGGATAGGTCCAAGAGGTTGCATGACCCACTTGCTAGGGTCAACAGACCTCCAACAATCCCTGAGCCCCAGCCTACCTCAGCTCATGCTCCTACTACTACAGCCTCAACTCCGGCCCCGGCTCAGCTTCCGAGATTGATGAATAGGTTGAAGGCCGTGGGTGCGGTGCACGTACCATAATTGAAGAGAAGAGGTTATCGACTGATGGAGTGGTGGATAGATATCCCATGGTCTGGGATACACTCCGGGTCCATAAATTTTAGATTTTCACGCAGCCCCAGAGTCCATACGTCCCCACTTATGTGCGCGAATTTTATGCTACCTACGCCAGTCTAGTCCCGAGGTTCAAGAAGCTGGCAAGTCCATGAAGCTTGTGGACTTCATCATTGTGCGGGGCAAGAAGGTCAAGTGTAGCCAGACGGAAATAAATGATGTTCTTGGCTGCACTTACAGGTACATGCACTCCCTAGAGGACAAGTTGAAAGGAAGTTTGGAGACATTGAAGGGATGGTTGGCACCGTTAATAAGTGATGCCTCCCCCCGTTGGTTGGATACCGGAGCTATCATCAAGAAGCGAGATTTAAACATCATAGCTCGGTATTGGTTCAGATTTTTGAGCTGCAACCTTATGCCTTCTCTGAATGAGTCCATCCTCCGGCACTCGAAGGCAGCACTTCTAGGTTGCATCATCGATAGACAGTTGCTTAGTTTGGGGATGATTATCGAGAGGGAGATATTGATGAGGGCCAAGCAGCAGCACACTTCATTACCATTCCCAATCCTCATTAGCGAGCTGTGTAGACGAGCGGGTGTCCCCTTCGATAAGAAGATGGATGTTGAGGTCACTTCGACCTCGTCTTGTGACATCCGGAGGATCGAGGTTGAGTACCAAAACGATAAGGCTGAGAGGAGGAGGAGACCTCTAGTTGATACGACCCCAGCAATGGATGTCGATGCTATGGAGATGGGTTCTCCCAGCCCCGCAGTTGAGCCTTCAGGCTTGCTTGTTTCGGATGCTCCTGTCACCTCCACGCAGCCACCAGGCCCCTCCTCTTTATCTGCTCCTGAACCTTGGCCTTTGACCCAGGCCATGATTATTAAGATGGGGCACTTGGCCCATTCAGCGAATGTACAAGCCTCTCGGGTTGAGGCAGTTGTTCCCGATATGATTGAGAGAGCTCTAGATGCCACCTTGGGTCCTATACACACTGAGTTGGCCGATCAACGCCAACTTATCACTTCATATGGGGAGTTGTTAGCATCCCTCACAGCAAGAGTCGAGGCTTGAGAGTAGTGTGAGGGCAGCTATCCGGACTGAGCTCACCGGATTGAGGAAGGAGGTGGATGAACTGAAATCCACCGACATCACCATGCTGTGGGGGAGAGCCGAGAGCAGATGATCCCCCACCTGGCACCACTAGTGTTGTGCCAGCTACTGACGATGATGGTGTGTCTGATACACCTGAGACTGATGAGGAGGATTGCACCATGCAGGATAGGGAGGTGTATGCTGACCTTGAGGACTTGGAGGGAGATATGGCCCGGGCTGCTACTGCTGAGTCTCTCTGAGACTATCCATGATCAGAGCAAGTGGGACTCACCAACCTGTGGAGAGCACACCGGGCACTGATGCCCAGGCTGAGGGCACACCCCCAGTTTCGTGAGACGGTGGACTTTCCTGCACTTCTATTGTCTTTAGTTGTTCTTGTATTTCTTTCATTGTTATTTTGCATTTAGAATACTGCATTGACTTTTTGGTGGGGTAGTGTTACTTTGGATGTTGGATGCTTCGTTCATGATTTTGATTTATAGCAATATCTCTCTTTTGCTTATCAGCTTTCAATTTTTGTGCCGATTATGTAGTTGTTGTTCTCTTGTGCTTTTGAGTATCGATGATGTTCAATATCGATGACTTGAATAGTGCTTTTAATTGAACAATATGTTGGTGTGCGTCCAACAAGGTAAATTAGAGTTGCATAGTCTTGCGTAAACCCTTAGCCTCTTGTTGTGACTAGCGAATTGTCAATGGTGAGTCTTGCAATGACCGTTAGACGCAAGCTTGACTCGTAGAATTGTGACCCAAAATTGTGTTTGAATGCCATGTGTGGTGGGTTGTTGAATAATGCTTTGTGTTTGCTTGTGCCACCTAGAACTTGCCCGGTTGGTCTTGAAATGTTAGTCTTGATTGAGTTGGGTTGGAAGAATGATCTTAGGCTTTCGTTAATTATTCTTGAAGTCCACTTGGCCTAAATATCCTACCTTTGCACTAAATGTATCCCTAGTTATCCCCGTTGAGCCTAATACCATTTTATTGGCAACCTTGTTACAAGCCCTAGCCATGTTGAAAGTTTATTCCTCTCGTGAACCCGTTCCTTCCTTGGACTTGATATTGTGAAAGTGAGGCTAAAAGCCTAAGTTGGGGCTGTTTCGGGAGATTCATAGAAGGATACCGATTGCATAAGAGCTTGATAAAAAATAAAAAATAAAAAAAAGTTGTGAAAAATTAATTGAATAAATGAAGCTTGAAAACTCCAAAAGCTGAAAACGGTTGCATGTGGAGCATCAAGGATGAAAATAAAAGAAAGAATGTGAAAGGTGCATTAATTTGGAAAGTTGAGAAAATGTGAAAAAGTGGAAAATGTTGAGTTGTTGAGTAGAGTTCAAGGAAGGGGTAGTCACTTGTACATAAATGATATCCTTACCTTCCCTAAGCCTACATTACAAGCTTAACAAAGTCCTTTGTGATTTCTAACTAAATTAAGTTGAGGCAATATTGATTGACAATAAGGGCAAGCCTATGGTATGGTACTTGTGGACATAAGATGTTCTTTTGGGAGTGTGAGTGTAGTATTGATTCTGGTTCATTGATCTTAATTGGAGTTTGGATGAGAGAATGGAATCCTTTTTGATGTAAGGGCATTCAAGCACCTTTGTGGGCATAATTTTGCACTTTAGGTAAGCATTTGTCAGCTTGAACTTTAATTAATGATGGCTAGTTAGAATTTGAGGCTTTTGGCATACATTGGATCCTTGTAGCTTAAACTTGGCCTTGTGTGCTCCTTCATGTAAGTTCTTAAGTAGCACTATTTGTAGACACCCTTGTTGAATGCAGCGATGTCTTGTTTTACTTGAGGACAAGCAAAAATTTAAGTTGGGGGTGTTGATGAGTCGATAGTTTTGACTCATTTATAGCTTTGTTTGTGTCAATTTAGTGTCCTTAATGCCATTTTGTACACCTACAATTGATGTTAAACCGTTTGTACGCAGCACAAGGGACAAGGAATGGGATGAAGCCAATATATTGCAAAAAGGAAGTCAAAAAGCGCAAAAATTGAAGGAACACAAAGGCTGAGGCTCGCCAAAGTCAACTCGGCGATGCGCCGAGTGGACAGGACATCGCCTAAAGTTCCAGGAATCTAAGGCAGAATCCAAGTCCAAATGGCGAGCTCATAGACCAAATGGCGTGTCGCCGATCCAAACGGCGAACCCCGATGTATATCGCCTAAAGTTCCAGGGAGCAAAGGAAAAATCTAAGTCAAAACAGCGAGCTGGGAGACTATTCGATGCATGGCCGAGTAGATCGGCGAGCCCGATTTATCTCGCCTAAAGTTCCAGGATGAAATCAGCACCAAAGTGATGGGTTGAAGGGGCGAGATTGAGAAATTTGGCATGTCGCCGAATAAAAGGGCGAGACATAACTTATGTCGCCGATTGATCTGCGAATTCAAAATCATGGGAAATTTTTGGGAAGTATAAATAGAAGAATTCAAATGAGAGCAGGGGGAAAAAAGAGAGTTGAACAATAGAGTATAGCTGTATCTAAAATACTTAGTTTTTCTTGGTGAATGAACTTGTGAAGTTTTTCTTTAGGCAGATTCTAGCATTGGGTATATTTTTAGTTGATTAATTTTGTTGTGTGAAGATTGACAAAATCAATGGAGAATGCATTTGGTAACCAATTCTTCACTTTCATTATGATTGGCTAAAACCCCAATGCCTTAGGGGTGTGATTATGTGTTCAAACACCTAATTAGCATATGGCTCTTATCAATTACGGAATGACTTGTTGATCTAGTGTGGGTTCAGTTGTCAATCCATGTTTTTATCTTATGAATTAAAGTTGCAAATTTAATTCTTGCTTAGATCTCTTTATATATTTGTTAGAGATGCATTTAAGTGGGATTGACTTCTGATGATTGTATGGGTTTTTACTTGTACTACTCAGCTTGTTAAAGTGGGTTTAATTAAGGTGTATGATTTTGTTCAGATTATTTAGCATGTTGGGGTTTGGTAAAACCCAATTGAAAACATGATAGTTGGCTGTAAAATAGTTATCATAGCGATAATCTTGCCTACCCATTACAAATTAACATTATTAAGCAATTGGTCATAACCCATTTAGTGAAATTGGTGGTTGAACACTCACACATCCCTAAGGTCCCTTTTCTCATTGATTAAACTCTTTTTGAAATTGTGATTTAGTGAAATTAGCCATTAAAACAATTCTAGTTTGCTATTTGAAAATTCGCAAATTTACATTATGTATTTTTTCGAGTGTTTTCTACCTACAAAAAGCTAAATCACCTTAATATTTCGTATTTGAATTCTAAACTTAGTCCCATTCCTCGTGGGATCGACCCCAACTCCTTGTTGGGTTTATATTGCTAACGACCGCTTACATCTTGAACCGTGATAGGTGTATTTAAGCGTTATCATTTAGTTCCTGTAAAACTAGTTTACTTCTAGGAACGTGATTTACTAGATAATCCTTTTCTAGAAATCTGACACTTGTGTCAACAATTGCCTTATTTTCTTTAGGTTAGTAAAATAAACCTTCTTTTAGTCATTAGGATATCCAATTAACACACACACATTCCTTTCTTAATTTCCAATTTGCTTATTCTCCCTCTCAGCACATGTGCTCCAATCCTATAACTGATCATGTCACAGATTAGACTTACGTCAAATTCAACTAGTTCTGTAGTTGTCCAAGGTACTGATTTGAAAGGAATTAAATTCAGAATGTGATATGTAGTTCTTAGAAAATATCCTAAAAGAAACAAAACAACTACAAATAAGTCAATCATTAATATTATCATCTTCATAAGAGTCTATTTATTTTTCTTTTACACCAATCTATTACAGAGTGCCTGGTGTAGACAATTGAAATGCAATTATTCTATCAAATAAGTGACTCATGAGCTCTGCAGAGAGGTATACGTCACTATAATCAGATTGCAGTGACTTTATATATTTTTCATGATGCTATTTTGATTTCTCTCCTAAATATTTTGAGTTTATCAAGACGTTCAAACTTACAAAAACATCAAAAATATATGTTTATATCATGAGTAACCATCTGAAAATTTCGAAAACCATCCGCGAACGCAGAGGTTAAACACAAAGCCTTCCACGAACGCGGAGGAGGGCTCCGTGAACGCGAAGGCTTAACAACTAGGCACCAGATAACAGCCAAAACAACAATTTCAAAAGTCTCCGAAAGGACCCTCGAGATTCGTTCGAGATTCGTTCGAGACCCCGTGCACACAAACCAGATATGCAACCCCACTAAACTTGACATTCTAGACTCAATGGAACCATCAGAATTTGGATTCGAGGTCTGCTTGACCCGAAACCTGATAAAACGCAACAAAACTAACTCAAGCTTCAAAATCTCAAAGCAAACTCGGGACCTCTAAATATTAAACCAAGGCCACCCCTAGGCCTAAAATCATCCCCCGAATCCAACGGAGTCGTCGGAATCCACATCCGAGCATCCGATCTTTGAAGGTTGACAAAAGTCAACCCTATGATCAAAATTTCACAATTTTCCAACTTAAGACCTCAAATCCATGATACAGCCCCAAAACTGATTCTGTCAACCCTTCTAGACCAAATTCCGCATTTCGAAACTGATGGAATCGATAGAATTCCCATTCGAGTTCTGAAACTCCGAAAGACCTCAAAAATCACATTTTGACAACTTAAGCCTTAAGAAATCAACACTTTCCAAGAACCACAACTTAACAAGAATTTTCACAAAACTATCATCGGATATCAGCCAAACATGACTCGGGCAACTCTCGGTAGGGGTAAAACGGTCATTTAACAAAATTTACCAAAATTGACCTTTAGGGTCATTACATCATCCGCCACTAAAAACAATGTTCGTCCTCCAACATAAAGTTAAAGAAAGTACTTGAAGCCTCGAAAAGCTGAGGATATATGGCATGCATGTCAGACTCGGACTCCCAGGTAGCCTCTCCAACTGAACGGTGACCCCACTGCAACTTCACTGAAGCAATCTCCTTGGTTCTAAGCTTACGGACCTGTCTATCAAGAATAGTTGTAGGATCCTCCTCATAAATCAAATCAGGACCCAACTCCACAGAATCGAGTGTAATCACATGAGACTCATCCGGGATGTACTTCTGAAACATAGAGACATGAAACACAGGATGCATAACTGACAAGCTAGGTGGAAAGGCCAACCTATAGGCCACCTCCCCCACTCGGTCCAAAATCTCAAAAGGACCAATGAATCTAGGGCTAAGCTTGCCCTTCTTTCCAAGCCGCATAACACCCTTCATGGGTGATACTCGTAGCCAAACATGATCTCCCTCCATGAACACTAAGTCTCGAACTCTCTGATCGGCATAACTCTTCTGTCGACTCTGAGCAGTCAACAGCCTACCCTGAATCAAACGAACCTGATCCATGGCGTCTCTAAGAAAATTCGTGTCTAAGGAATCCATCTCGGCTGAATCAAATCGCCCAATCGGTGATCTACACCGTCTTCCATACAACCCCTCAAAAGGGGCCATCTGAATGCTGGAATGATAACTGTTTTTGTAGGAAAACTCCGCTAGGGGGAAATGTTGATCCCACCTAGCACCAAAGTCAATCAGACAAGCATGAAGCATATCCTCGAATACCCGAATCGTCCTCTCGGACTGACCATCTGTCTGAGGGTGAAAGGCTGAGTACCCAAACCATGATGTACTGCTCTCAAGAAATGCTAGGTGAACAAGGAACCCCGATCTGAGACTATAGATATCGGCACCCCATTTAGAATACTCAAATTCACCTCTTGCCTGAATGTTCATTTACCGCACAAATCAGAATAGATTAATTCTAACTTATCATTACATCTATCTCCTTTTTAAGAGGAAAGGTTTCTTAGTCATTTTTCCTTCTAAACAAGACTCATATGTTGGTAGTGACTTCACTTTCAATAAAATGTTATATCCATCATTTAACCAACCTCGAAGTTCTATCCATAATAAATGACTTAGACACTAGTGTACAGATAAGTTTCATTAAATTTAAAAGATATTTTCTCTTATGAGATAGATTAATATAATTCAATTCATGAGAGATAATACTAATAAAAAATTCACACATCAATATACCACAAGATATAAAATATTTATCAAACTCAATAATAGGAGAGTTACAAGAAAAATATATTAAATATTCATCTCTTATCTAGTTAGAAACTGAACATAATTCCTTCTAGCATAAGGTACATATACAATGCATTCTTTGAATTAATATCTTATCCCTTTCGAAAGAAATTCTTGAGTAGTACTAAGTGGGTCCATAAAGTCTATTAAGAATTTGAGATATAATACATTAGATAGGTCATAATATATCAAATAATCCCAAATAATAAAATTCAGGGCTTATTTTATACATATATATCCATGCATCTCGAATAGCCAATCGATGGGATTGGAGAACTACTCATGCAATACACATGTACAATGATCGATTATTCACTCCATAAACTTACACATACCTAACTCAGATGGAGAGTCTACTGTTAGTTTAAGTCAAGTGAAAATTCTCTAGTTACATTGATCCAACCATATATTACGCAGTTTAGAAGAGTTAATACAGATTATCAAAACTAGCGATTAAACACATAGTGACTTGTATTAATTTCATCCGATATGGAGGAAGGTCTAAGCCAGCACATGAAACTAATACTTCACTATTATTTACTCTTGGCAATCAAGGGAGAGACCCCTATTACCAAATATGACCAAAAACTCATATAATGATCAAAATATATATTTTTTATTAGGTCGCTCTTAAGAATCTACCAAATTCCAGATCAATCAGAGTCTCCTTTTTTTCGAATTCCAAAACTATGATTAGTTTTATTGAAAATGTTGTTTGACCAAAATAGAATTTAAGATTTTTCCGTTCAATAATTCTTATCACATATCATCATTTGTGAAATAGATACACGAACCAAGAACAACGAACAAAATTCTAAAAAACTATTTACATTATCTGAGTACTATTTTCCAAAAAAACAGCATGTTTATGTATACATTGAATATTAAAATTCAAAACACACCTCATAGATATCGATGCATCTTGAACGATAAATTTTGATGAAAAATAGCTACTCATACAACATATATATGTGGTGTCAGATATTCACTCTAATAAATTTAGAACAAAAGCTATCTCAGATGGAGAGTATATGTTAAATTAAGCCAAGTGAATATCATTATCCCTAGATCAATTGATTCAATCATATATTACTCAGATAGGGAAAGTCAATATAGATTATCAAAACTAGAGATCGTATTAAATCTTGTGACTTGTATTAATTTCCTCCGATATGGAGGAAGGTCTAAAGTCAGCACATGAACTTAATACTTCACTAAAATTTAGTCATGAAGACCATAGAGAACAAACTCTATCACCACTATATCATAGTCGAGTAATTTTTCGTTAAAATTAATTTTCAAGATACAAAAAAATATCTAAAAAAAATATCATTTAAACGACCTCAAATTGCTAAATCACTTCATAGCTATGATTATTAATTTGATCATTTCCGATAAGCCTACCGAATTTTAGATCAATCAGAGTTCAAAAATACTATTTATCTCCAAAGCTATGATCAAATTCAGATTCAAATGATTTAAGGAAAAATAATCAGATCTATATCCTTAGCATATATCAATTCATGTTTAATCATCACGTGTAATCATGTACCACATTTAACATAAATAAAAACTGATATAAAGGATTATTTTCATACTAAATCACATTTTAATTCCAAAGAACAACTTAAAAACCATCTTAACGACCTCAAAAAATATAACCACATAACAATGAATATTTCTTACTAGGCCGTTATCAATGAACTTACCAAATTTCAGGTCTATTGGAGTGTATAAAAAAATTTATTTCCAAAGCTATGACCAAATTCAAATTCAAGTGATTTAAGCATATTTATGAATTTAAACATATGACCTACATTCTTATCACATATCAATTCATGTTAAATCACCGTGTGTAATCATGTCCAGATTCAAGACAAATATAACTGGCATAAAGAATAATCTTATCATATTCAATTCATATTTTAATCTGACAAACTATCTAAAATCCATCTTAATAATTCACTACTAAAAAACTGTTAAAAAGCGACGGACAACGTCGCTTTTTTGGACAAAATTGACGGAAAAGCGACGTAGTCAGGTTCGCCGCTTTTTGCCTCGACGCTTTTAGAAAAGTAACGGACAGCGTCGCCAAAAAGCGGCGGACTGCGTCACTCATTGTTTTTAAAAAAAAATTATTTATTTGAAAATTGAAACGCCGTCCGTCGCTTTCTTTTAATTTTTAATTTTTTTTAATTTACAAAAAGCGACGCCATCCGTCGCTTTCTTTTAATTTTTAATTTCTAAAAAGCAACGCCGTCCATCACCTTCTTTTAATTTTTATTTTTTTTAATTTCCAAAAAGAAACGCCGTCCATCGCTTTCTTTTAATTTTATTTTAAACAAAAAATTAAAAAGCGACGGACTAAAGGACCTTGTCCGTCGCTTTTTTGGGTTTTTTTTTAAAAAAAGTGCAGAAAAGCGACGGACAAAACCACCCTGTCCGTCGTTTTTTCTGTATTTTTTTTTACAGCAAAAACTGGCAGTTTCTGCTACCCACCTGCAAATGCAATTCAATTTAATTCAAAATAATACAGCACAATCAACCAAACCACTTAATAAACACAAAATATCAATGATCAAACTTAAATTAAACTTCAAAAATACTTAAATTACAATTAAAAGACTTATAAAGCCTTTCAAAATTCGTTTCAAAATTCCTAAAAAGTCCATAAACAAAAGAGATGAAAGCTAAGTAGTGCAATCTATGTAGTCTTCATCATCCTCCCCACTCTCGTCTTTTGTGTCCTCGGTAGGAGACGATGTAGTAGGTCGACGAGCGAAGTTCAACACTTGTTCTTTGATTTGCTGAACGGTCGCACTCATGCTTTTTTGTTCAGCTACTCTTCTTCGCTCAGACTCTTCCAGTGATGCTGTAAGTTTTGCTATTTGATCTGACATAGCAGCTATCTGAACACCGTCAAGTGCCTCGGCTTGACGTGACGATCCAATACCTTCTAAGCCTGACTGGAGTCGTCGTAGATCATTCTGAGAGCCTTGACCATAGACTCTACCCTGGTTCCCCCCCCCCCCCGACAACTTTTTTTGTCCAAATTTGAGTGGACAATTCAGGCGTCATTTGGACCGAACTATCTAGATTCTCATTCACGTAATTATAATACTCTCCCTGCATATTAAAAATTAAAATTAGCATCAAAATATATACATACTATATATATAAATTCACTATTAATATTCACTTTTCATATTAAATTAAATAACTTACAAAAGTTTGTTCGGTCCTTTCCTCCACCCACACATCCGGATCCGACTCATTTTCTTTCTTCTTCACATGAGTCTTCTTGAAATCCTCTGGTACAAGGGGAGTGCGCCCCAATTCCTTTTCCTATAAATAAAAATAAAATATATGATGATATTAATCAACTAATTATATTTAATCAACTATTTATTTATTTAAAAGTTTGAATTAGAACTTACCATCTCTCTTGTAATTGTTCCAACGCTCTTTGCACCCCCGGTGTGTAACGAGCCACCCTTAAGACTGCCTCTAGCCTTTTTAGCTTGTTTGAACATTGCCTTGAATTTTTCTGTTTTCCAATACTGGCGTAATTCATCAAAAACATGAGGCAACATCCAAGCCGGACATTGATTAGTATCCCGGACTTTCTTTAGCCAGCTAGATAGTCTCATGGATGCCCTCCACTCAAATGTGGTCGCAATGACCATATTGTACCTCGGTTTCCAAGTATACACAGTCTGGAAAAAAAAAAGAATAGTGTTAGATGATTAAAAAAGCAAAGTACACTAAAATTATTAAAGTTAACTAAAAAATATATAATTAAACATATATATACCTTAAATTCATTAAACATCGCCTGACGTACAGTGTTTGGGATCTCACTCCACGAGTGATAAGCCTATGTAAAAAGCCTCCTAACACACTCTTTAAAGCCCAGGTAGCATCCTTTGCAGGATGCCACCTGCAAAACACACAATAAACCTGTTAGTTCATGAATAATATATTAAAGTATAAGAAATAAATAAAAGAAAGTAAGAAGTAGATAACAAAACAAACTTACGATGATCCATCCGGCTCAATCATGACTCTGCCAAGCCTGTCCTTCTGACCAGGTGCCAGAGAAGACGTCTCATCTGGTGTAGGTGAAGGTGATACATCAGGATGCACATAATGCTGGGTCAATGGAGGCATACCGGCCATAGCATCGGACTGCTCACTACTAGAATCTCTAATCCTCATGGCAGATAGCTGAAGAGATGTACCTGTGGGAGATGGAGAGGGAGATATCCTACTTGCCAATAAGGGTCGGGATCGACGAATAATCTGTAAAGGAGGTCCTCATAGCGTCGTGGAGGCAATGGATGTTAAGTAGAGGAAGCACTGGCTGGTCGACGGTAATTAGGATAATATGCCCGAGGATCTGCTGTACCAAACGAAACAGCAAATAAATGGGTGTCATGAGTAATGCGCTCCGGTGCAGAAGAAAGAGATCCTGGAATATCCTCAGGATATATGGGTCTCCTAGACTTCTTCTTTTTAGCCTTATTAGACTGGCTAACTCCAAGATGCTCGCGAGATCTATCACCGTCACCCCCTGATGACATTTGTATGCAAATTTACATGGATAATATATAAAAAATCATAAATTAAATAAAATTAGCATTAGCAAAATAAATTAACTTACATACTAGCTATCATTCTACTTCTATTCCACCTCGCATGTTTCATTTCCATCATTCTCCCATTCTATCTCCTCAGTTGTTCCATTTTCATTGTCCCATTCTTCTTCCTCATCAAATGATTCATTTCCCTCATCCTCATTTATTTCTTCCTCAACATTCGTCATTATCTCATCGTCAGATACTTCTTCTAATATGTGTTGAGGATGTTCTAGTGTGGTTTCCAATTCAATATCAACTTGTTGCTGAACAATTGCAACCTCATTTTGATATGCCACATCTAAGACACTGTCAATTTCAATTCTTCCCACAGGTTTAGTCTTTATAACAACCCACCAATCAGCTTTGTCTCTACGCAATGGATATGGAGCGTAATACACTTGTTTAGCATTTTGTGCAATGATGAAAGGATCATAACTTCTGTATTTCCTGGTGTGCCTAACTTTAATTATATTATGTTGTTGGTCCACCTTTGTGCCTCTAGGTTATGGGTCAAACCACTTACACCTAAATAATACAATCTTCTTTTTAGGCCAACCTGAATACCTTACTTCAATAATCTCATGAATGACACCATAATATTCAATAGTTT